>CM066571.1:11005000-11092500 GCA_033816785.1 Picus viridis
TAGCAAACTTACAGGATGAAGTTCTTTATTGTTTATGGTTTGTGGGTTGATGTATTCATGCCTTGTTTATTTGTGAAATGAACAAAAAAAAATTGGGCTGCACAATCAATTGTACTCCCCACCCATCCCCGTTTGCCAAGGGCCTTGCAAGGAAATTCGCTGAACGAGGCCTGAGCTGTAAGCTGCCTTTAGAAAAGGAGAAATGGGGGGGGGGGGGGAGAGGAAAGGAGAAAAAAGTCATTAGAGGATGCACCAAATTGTGACATTATGCCCTTAAGCCAAAATAACTCTGAATGGAGTTCCTACCTCGCATTAACCTCCTGAACAAGGGTCTTTAGTTTCACAGATAGCTGTTGTCATAGGCAAGTGATGTCAGACAATGACAGAATAAAACGATCCTACTTTGGTAGCACTCAACCTGAGCAGTGTTTTTGTTCTTACAGGCTTCTTTATTTTAAGGCAGGTAATCATTGACATCTTTTGGGGACACTGTAGTACTAAATACGTTTTTACTCTGTACTGTGGTTCTTGTGCACTGATTGATGTAAATTGAGTGCAGCAGGTTGTTATTAGGGAGCAAGACCTTATTCTCTTAGCTTTCTGCTTAAAAAGGGTTCTCTTCTGTGTGGTGTCATTGTAGAAGTGTTGTGTATATATAAAAAGATGCAGTTAGCTATAGAAAAGGCATAAGGATATATAGGATTCTGTAGCTGAAACTAGATTCATAGTTAAGCCCCTAGATGAGGGAACTCCTTTTCTAAACCTCTTCCTGTGATATGAAGCAAGTATGACTGTCTTAGCTGTAATGAACTGTAGAAGGAGACAGTTTCTCAGATGAGACTTAGCCCAACTGAGACTGTAAAGGTAAGAAACCTGATCTGCAATGAATTAGAAGGTCAGTTAATGTAGATGAAGTGCTTGTGTGATATGTTTTCATTGATCTACCCTCTGTGAAGTTCATGTCACTTCGTTCTGGACAGTTGAGAGTGCTTGCTTCTAATCTCAGTTCATGCTCTGGCAAAGCAAATCCCGAATCTGATGGAATCGGCCTTCCTGAAGCTATCTTGCAGAAGGGAACCCTTGGGTAACATAGCTAAATCATAACTGCTTCTAAGTTATTACTGTTTCTTGTTGCAAGGAATTGGCTGGAACACAAGGTGAAGTAGGTGGGATTTGGTCTTAGGTGAAGGCTCTGAGGAGACCTTATTGTGGCCTTCCAGTATCTTAAAGGGGCTACAAGAAAGCTGGGGGAGGACTTTTTAGGGTGTCAGGGAGTAATAGGACTGGGGGGAATGGAGAAAAAAAAAGTAGAAATGGGTAGATTGAGATTGGGTGTTAGGAAGAAGCTCTTCCCCATGAGGGTGGTGAGACAGTGGAACATGTTGCCCAGGGGATGGGGTAGAAGACTGGATGTTTTTAAGGCCAGGCTGGAATTCTGGATTCTGTTACAGGTTTTCAGACTTCTGGCAATGTGAAGCAGTTACCCTTAAAATCCTGTGATCAGCCCAACTCAATGCAGTTCCATGACTCTGCAGAGCACACATCTATGGCATCTCAATTTCTATTCTCCCCACAAAAAATTCAGATTCCGCTAGGGAGGCACAGAAGCAGAAATTTATATTTGAATGTCCTTTTGGCTCTGGAATTGGAATTTGTAGTAGTGCATAGACATAAGCCTGAATCATTGAGTTGGTTCAGTCACTAGGGCTTCAATCACTGGAGCTTCACCGGAGCAGTCTAGAACAAATATGTGTATTTTTCTAGCTGAACTTCAGAACTGCATGCCACCTTTGTAAGAAGAACTAGATGTTCTTAGTACCAAAGTGAGGTTACAGCATTTGCAGGTTTGTCACTGTGAACAGATAATTGTTTGGGGGTTTTTTTCCTCCCAGATTTGTAGTTCATTTGCCCGTTACCATATGAATTGTGTAGTGTCTGAACAACAGTAAGGAAGTGTAATCCCTTCCAAAAACCTCACCAACCTAAATTATTTCCTTATTTCATTTTATTAGCTTCACTTTGGATCCCCCAAAAAGGAATGGTACCTAATCAACCTTCTTTTTCAGTACTATTCAGACTCTTTATAAGTTTAAATAACCATTGAACTATCATGATGGTCATAAGATCCATACCTGTCAGGAAAAGCATCTATCTTAATATTAAATCCCTGAACTTGATTAGCAAGGATCTAGGAAAATTGGAGACGGGTTGGTGTCAGTAGTTTGGTCTGAAGCTTCTTTTTACTCACTTTTCTCAACATAAGATGCATGGTAATTATCAGTGGCAATCACGTTACTCAATAATGATTTATTGAATGTGGTTAGACCACTTGTCTAAGAAAGGCATCTGCAGTAGAAGGGTAAAACCTCTTGTCTGTTATCAGTTAAAGTAGGATTCTTTAAAGACCTGAAAACATCTACCTGTTTATTATGACCTCTTAATTCTAGAGCTTCATGCAATTGCTTAGACCTTTGTCTTTTAAATATCCTGTCAATACAATACACCAGGTTGGAAGAGACCTTCAAGATCATCACATCCAACCCATCAACCAATCCAATGCATCTAAACAACTAAACCATGCAACCAAGCACCCCATCAAGTCTCCTCCTGAACACCTCCAATGTCTAAGCAGTTTGCAGGGGATTTGCTGTTTCCAGGATGCAACACTGTAAATCTGGCAAGCTGCAGAGAGTGCAAGAATAACTTAAACTGCTAAAATGTTCTTAACTATGTGATTTACTTTCTGACCCCATGTTCAAAGGCAAGATAACTGTGCAAAGGTAATCTAAGTATTATAGCTATGGCTCACATACTGAAGCCAAAAAGAGCTGGGAGGTTTTTTGACTCATCTTTCACATGCTGTGATTCACAGAAACCTGTCAGGAAAAATGGAAGGTTCAGAGCTGAACCTGCATCATATGACAGAGCAATTTCAGTTACAATAATTTTCAACCATCTGATTAGAAAATGAGGGATTTGAAGTCAAAATTGCTCAGCTGGCAATGCATTGATGGGAAAAAATGGGCCACAATGATTTTTACAGAAGCTTTTTGATGATTGCAACATCATAGAGTGGTATAGACAGTTGCCTGAGGCCAAACTCAGTAAGCAGTCCAACAAACAACCCTAAAACTGTGTTACTGGGATTTGTGATAGTGAAAACACATACACTAAATATCAATTTGGGGTAGAGGGAGGCTTGTAGTAATTGTATTGAATTCCCTCTCAAAAGAGAAGCTAATGAAGCAGCAGAAGAGACAGAGCTGTGGTTAAAAATTAAGATATATATTAAAAAAATCAGCTTTGATAAAAATTAGGGTTTACTGTTGAAGAATCTCAAATGGATATGTGTTTATATTATGTTACAAGAATCAGAGTGTGTTGTCTCTTGTTAGATTTATTGATGTAAGTTTAAAGAGATTTTTGAGCACTAATCGGAAGCTGCACTGAATCTAGGAGTAGGGATTTGTAGCGAAGATTTGTGTTTTGCTGTGGTCAGGACATGCTTGAGGTCACAAGGGCTGACTCTTATCATATAGTCTGGAGGATAAAAGCAGTTCCAACAACAGTGGATTCACTATATCACTAAAGATCCTGTCACAGCACTTAGGTTTATCTACATGACAAGGGAAGCTGATTTGGAATCTGTTCTTAACTCCAGCTCCAAAACAGGATCCTAGTAGCCTTCCAGGAAGAGTTCTGTGCCCAAATGACATGAATAACAGGTCTTTGCGTGTTGGGAGCTGAGTTCTTAGCCCAGTGCAGCACAACTGTCTCCCTTTACTCAATGACAGGAGCAGAGATTATGATAAATGGCTCTATAGCCATTTTCTGCTCTTTCTGTCCATTTTGAACATGAACTAAGATGTAAGTGTTGATTGCTGCAGCTAGGAACAATAATAATAAGGTATTTGGACCATACTTTTTGGGAGGTTGCCTGATTTAAGTCATAGTAACTTTGGTTATACCTATTCCTGCAATGCAAAGGAACAATACGAAACTAACCCATGGGTACACAAGAGGTTATTTCAACTCAAAGAATTGTGTATGCCAGTGTACTTTATTTTTGTACAAAGTAATTTAAACATGAATATAGTTCTGCACTTTTATTTGAGGATCCTGTCTGCCTGCTAAAGGGAGAGGGGGAAATCCTCCATTGTACTCTGTTAATATTCACTCATGGAAAATGATAACCTGTGTAGATGAATGATTTCTCTGTCAGGTTTTCTAGCACTGCTGGTACTTAGATCATAACAAGTTTGTTAGTTGAGGCTTGCATATGTGACACATGGAATTCAAAACTGTCTAGTCATCCACCAGGATTATGCACATCCACAGCCTTTAAGCATTTCCAGTCAGCCAAACTTTTCTATTATCAGAAATCAGTTAGCTGCATGATTTGCTCAGGTTGATTTCCAGTAGCTTAAATTTCCCCAGCAAAATGTGTCCCTAAGAGGAATGAATGGTTAAATTAGCTGAAATAGCACTTTTGAGAAACAGAACAGGTGTGATTTGAATACGCATTTTAGATGTGACTAGCTGGGCAGACTCGGGCTATGTTAATAGAAATAATTATTTGGATCTTATTTATGTTTGTTTCATTTGCCTTTGGGTTTTCAACTAGAACATCCCACCCCCTTTGTTAAGGTGTATTGCTTTTTTTTTTTAAAGTAAGAGTGGTCAAAAGCTGTTATTCCTCTTTGATCGTGTCAGAGATTGAAGTGGCTGCAAACCATTTTGCATGTCAGTCAGCACAGGGACGTTTCAGTGCTGGTGAATAGTGGTTTAATAAGCACATAATCTTTTCAGTGGGCAGTGGTGCAGAGTAGTCAAAAATTAAAGAACTTTGGGGATTGACCAGGAAACTTGATATGATAGTAGGTTTAATATAGGTAGTGGGCAAAATGGGACACACACACACAAAAAAGGATACTTTAGACCAAAAAACTTTTTTTCCTTTTAAATCATCAAGTTCTTCACAGAAAGAGATTGGCTGTTGGAATGTGCTGCCCAGGGAGGTGGTGGAGTCACCATCACTGGAGGTGTTTAGGAAGAGACTGGATGGGGTGCTTGGTGCCATGGTTTAGTTGATTAGATGGTGTTGGGTGATGGGTTGGACTTGAGCTCAAAGGTCTCTTCCAACCTCATCTGGTCTATTCTATAATCTACAAATAAGCATCTCAGGACTGTTTGCTCAGCTGGTGCAAATGACAACTTGTTCATAGGACCTAATCCAATCTGGATGCAGTATAAGAACCTGCTTCAGTAGAAGGTCCTGCATGAGCAGATTTTGCTTGTGCCAGTGTATTTGGGCAAAGATCTGCAATAATAGTTCCCTCTGTTAGATGGCTGAGCTAGGCTTTGATAGAGGTAGCAATGGGAGTTCAGATGGGTGCTGTAGATCAGACAAGTAAGAAGTCAGAAGATTGGCTAGAAGCCTTTTATTCTTCCACTAAGAACTGAAAATTCCTCATGAATTCACTTAGAAAATAATGGAATTGTAGATTAATTGCTATTATTCAAATGAGTCCGCAATCCAAGCTTAGGCAATATGTACTAAAGACTTCATGAGCATTCATCATTTAACATTGATGGTTTTGTTTTTACTTTTAAACTTGATCTATGCTAAGCTTTGTACAGCTAAAGAAAGTCATCCTCAGAGTACTTAACAGAAGGTCAGAACCATGATGCCTGTTTCATGATGATGTCTACCTTCATTTCTTTGGATCATCTTTTAGCTACTGTAGAACAGGAAGACTTCATGCCCCTGCTCCACTATCTATGCAGCAATGGTTTTCAGCAGAAACTTGGCTTTTAAGTAGTTAAACCCCCCCCCACCACCGCTTTCTTTATGTTGCATGTTGTGTTTATCTAGCCACAGTTGTCTTTGTAGGAAAAGTAAATTGAAAAGTACAAAGGGTTCCTGAAATGAAGCTGAAAGGTTTTACTCTGTTGCAAAGATCACCACTTACAGTTACCCTTATGCAGAATCATGAACTGATATTCAGTTGCCTTCTTATCATTCCTAAGAGCTCTTCACACTTCACTTTCCACAAATGCAATTGTTTTGGTGCAATAAGGTTTAGAGAACCACTGTTGCATAGTGATATTCTTCTGCGGTGGACAAGGCAATACCTGTATTTTAAAAGCACACTGGAGTACAAAACCTGTCACAAATAAGGGGAAATGTTATAATTCGGATTGTTTTGGTTTTTTTAATCCAATACAAAATTTCAGTGACACACACACACTTAACACAATTGCAGAAGGTGTGGGTGTTTTGTTTATTAAGTAATGGATCTCAAACGCAGTAGTGATGTAGGCTGCAGCCCTGTAGCAGGATTGAATCCTTCTGAGTTATAAACTTGGAGAGTGCCAGCTGTCTCAGAAAGCTACGTTTGCAGCAGAGCTTGCAGTTCTGCACACCAACACCCTGAAGAACAAAAAGTGCACTGTTAACTTAACCAATGAAATCTAAATATCACAGAAGAGTTTCAGGTGGCAGAACTTGGTGATTCATTTCAGATGAATTTTTAAGGGATTTGCAAGTGAAAAACAATGGAAAAGATAAAATTGAGTGGATATAGAAAACCTGAAGTTAGTGTCCATTCAATAAGGATATTTCAGTGGCAAACTCTTCATTGCTTGCTACTTGTAATTAAAGAGAAAAGGTTGAGTCCAAGTCAAATTTAACATTTAATTGTATTTTCTCTCATGTTGAATGTTGTTAGAGCTCTAACATAACCCTTGCAATGTACAGCACTAGTGTATACCCATGGGGAATCTATAGGCTATCCCGTACCTGCTTGTTCTTCCTTACCAACTGGAATGGAATGAGCTGCGTCTGTGTTGAGTGATAGCCAAATGGTTTTACCCTGAACTGATGAATGGTGTTGTGGCCTTGACATTGTGGATAATATAAATCTAGTTAATGTTCTTTATATAATTTGTTTTCTATGGGTTTTTTATTATCATTTTTTCTATGTTCCTTATGTGGTACTTCTGAAAACAGTCACACTTGCCACCTGAGCACAGCTATTACCTTCCCTTAGTGATGTAATCACATAGGTGTTTGTATCAGACCACTTGCTCTGAGTATTTTAATATCTTTAAAACCCATAAATAATTTAATCACACAACAGATACTACTTGTCTATCCATAAGATCTGTGTGTATATAGGCAGTGGACTTTGCAGGAGAGTTAAACTTCAGAACCTTCTACCTGTTGTGATATGTACAGTCACAGAAAGCTCCTTAGTTCTTACACTTTAATGCTAGACTTATTTAGCATTAAAGCTAATCTTTAAATCCACACTACTGTGATTTTTTTTTTCCCCTCATTCTGACTTCCAGAATCTATTTTCATACCCTCCCTTGTGACCAGTTTTGTCTAAAACCTCTTCTAACCTAGGACTGCTTGAAGCTGGTGCAAAACAGCAAGTGATATTGCCTGCAGTTACATTGCCATTCCCAAATGAAAATATGAATTATCTAATACAAAAATACTGCTGGGGTTTTTGCCCATTCAACTCAAAACATATAATAAAATGTTGTATAAATACTATAAATTATTTTATAATAGCTTGGTACTTGCATATAGATTTTGTTTATTGTAATGTTATTGACTGACTATCCATCACAGATAACCATTACCTGGATTAATGTAGCATTCACAGAATCACCAAGGTTGGAAGAGACCTCAAAGATCATCAAGTCCAACCTGTCACCACAGACCTCATGACTAAACCATGGCACCCAGTGCCATGTCCAGTCCCTTCTTGAACACCTCCAGGGATGGTGACTCCACCACCTCCCTGGGCAGCCCATTCCAATGGCTAACAACTCTGTGAAGAACTTTCTTCTCACCTTGAGCCTAAACTTCCCCTGGCACAGCTTGAGACTGTGTCCTCTTGTTCTGGTGCTGTTTGCCTGGGAGAAGAGACCAACCCCCTCCTGGCTACAACCATCCTTCAGGTAGTATTCTTGGGTCTAAAATTCTGCATGAAGTTTCTAGTTGAAGGGAGTTAAAAAAGGACTTTGGAAACTTCTTTGTCTTTTTCTGCATTTAAAAGAATATTTCAAATTTTCATGTCATGATGTGAGACAAAGTTGTGACCTAATCCTTTTGATGCAAGTACAGATACACCCACCTATATCCTACCATTCTGCGATTATTCTTCCTCTCAGTTCATGTTGTGCCCACAAATCTCTTGCAGGTTGTGTAAGATCTCTTGTAAGGTTGTGGGATTCAGTGACCTTTGCTCCAAAGTGGTGGTGGTGAAGTCAGTTTGCAGTCTAATGACAGTCTAACTTTTGCTGTCTTTTGTCATGACAAGAAATTTTTGTTGCCTATCATTACCTTCAGAAGCTGTGAATGATGGGCAAAACAAAAAGGTCTGAGATGTCTTAAGCTTAAGGAAGGAGTCAGTGTTAGGAGAGTAGTGAGACTGCAACAGGTTGCCCAGGGAGGATCTGGATGCCTCCTCCCTGGGGGTGTTCAAGGCCAGGTTGGATGAGGTCATGAGCAGGTGACTCTAGTTGAGAGGTCCCTGTCCATGGTAGGAGGGGTTGGAGTATATGATCTCTGAGGTTCTTTCCAACCTGAGCCATTCTAGGATCCTAGGAAGAGAACCAGTATGGTGATCAAATTTACATGACCTGAGACTATTTTTTGTGTGTTAATATTAGAGGTCATGCCACTACTATGCTACCTTCATTCTTGATCAGGGATGTGAAAATAACACTTGTTTGGGAAAAGAGATTTCTGGAGTTTTATTGACATTAAGTTCTCCATGGTATATTCATCTTGTCTTCGGAGTCTCAAGACTAAGATAATGCTGTCTTCCATAACAGCAATGAAAACACCTGGCAGATTATTTGTAATTCTAATCAGTTTTTAAACTATTGGCCTTCATTACACAGCCCACAGAGTGCTTGTGGCCCACAACATGTATAATTGTAACCCACCATAAATTAGTAGCATGGCCTCTATAATTCAGTGTTGCAGAAGCTCTTGTTTATCCAAAAGAACATTGTTCTTGTGAAAAGATGAGTTACTTCTAATATGTATACTAATTACTGAAAATTATTGTATGACAATTGAATGTTCTCAGCCAGTCATAACAAAGAAATACTGTCAAGTTGTCAGCTCATAAACTACTCCTTGGAGCTGAGGCACTGGCGGGAAGTGAGCTGATGTTTTGAATAGGTTGAGTTTCTCTGGGTTTACTTTCACAGTTCCTTTTTCAGACCCAGTGAATTGGGTTTGAAAATGAGTGTGGGTGGTAAGAACTGGACAGATGGGCGGAGTCCAATGGGATGGAATTCAACAAGTCCAAGTGCCGGGTGCTGCACTTTGGCCACAGCAACCCCATGCAGAGCTACAGGCTGGGGTCGGAGTGGCTGGAGAACTCCCAAGCAGAGAGGGACCTGGGGGTGCTGGTTGACAGCTGCCTAAACATGAGCCAGCAGTGTGTCCAGGTGGCCAAGAAGGCCAACGGCATCCTGGCCTGCATTAGGAATAGTGTGGCCAGCAGGAGCAGGAAAGTCATTGTGCCCCTGTACTCTGCATTGGTTAGGCCACATCTTGAGTCTTGTGTCCAATTCTGGGCCCCTCAGTTTAAGAAGGACATTGAGAGACTTGAATGTGTCCAGAGAAGGGCAACAAGGCTGGTGGGAGGCCTTGAGCACAAGCCGTATGAGGAGAGGCTGAGGGAGCTGGGGTTGTTTAGCCCGGAAAAGAGGAGGCTCAGGGGTGACTTCATTGCTCTCTACAACTACCTGAAGGGTGGTTGTAGCCAGGAAAGGGTTGGCCTCTTCTCTCTAGCAACCAGCACCAGAGCAAGAGGACACAGTCTCAAGCTGCACCAGGGGAAGTTTAGGCTGGAGGTGAGGAGAAAGTTCTTCCCGGAGAGAGTCATTCATCATTGGAATGTGCTGCCCAGGGAGGTGGTGGAGTCACCATCCCTGGAGGTGTTCAAGAGGGGACTGGACGTGGCACTTGGTGCCATGGTCTAGTCATGAGGTCTGTGGTGACAGGTTGGACTCAATGATCTTTGAGGTCTCTTCCAACCTCGGTGATACTGTGATACTGTAACTTCTGCTAACTTTAAGGTATTGCTGTGATTGTCCTGAGTAAATACTTGAAGATATCAATAAGAACTGAAGTTATAGTGCTAGTGCTTATAAGAGAAATAAAAGGTTATCAGCTGTTCCTTGTGGCAGATTTTCTTCAGTTTGAGATTTCTCAGGTTTCACAAATCCTCCCTTCAGCAGAAGATATTTTTGGCTGCATCAGGGGTCATTATTAAATACTTCTGCTCTACATGTGTATGCATGACCACTCTGTGCTGTCACAGATGTGACAGAGTACTTCAGAATGTAAACTGAGATATTCTTTTGTGATTGATGTCAATTAGGTAGGGCTTTCTCAGTTGAATGTCCTAAACATTTGCATATGTAATTAAGATAAAATATTGATTTTTAATAATGCACCTTCACTAGGTATGAGGCCTCTGACTTCTGACCATCATGAATGCATGTCTGGTGATGGGATAGAAGACCAACTGGAAGTTAAAGTAGGAAGGGAGTTGGCTGTCAGATTGGTGATGTGGGCAGAGTTAAGGAGCATATGAAGCAAGCATCAGGGAGGTGTTGTGTTGCCAGAATGAAACCAAAACATCTTTTGTAGTTAAGGAGGAGGATGAAACTCCCTGACTTAGAATCATAGACTCATTGAGGTTTAGAAAGACCTTAAGAGGTCTGTAGTCCAAGCCTTTGCACAAAACACTTGAACACTGAATTCAGACCACATTCCTTCTCCCTTGACACTTTTTTCCCTGCATCATTATAAATGTCAGTTAAAAACTCTGCCACAGGGCAATATGCATTTAGTAGGGTTGAGTCTAAACCCCTGAGGATGCTAACTGGATCAGTTAATTCTTATTTACTTACATTGTCATATAGCTGAATGGATCTGGAGGTGCTGAAAAATTAACTGGGGGTAGCATAGATATTCCAAAGGCTGATGTGAGCATTGTATAGGCACTTGCATGTTATGCTGTGTCTAGCTCCAAAGCAAATTAAAATAATGGCTTCCTGATTTCCCTTTCTGTTGTGCTATTTGTTTTTGGTTC
This sequence comes from Picus viridis, assembly GCA_033816785.1. NCBI lineage: Eukaryota > Metazoa > Chordata > Aves > Piciformes > Picidae > Picus > Picus viridis. The sequence continues at coordinate 11,016,136 of CM066571.1, forward strand.
TTGTTTGATAAAGGTCAAGAGTATTGCTAGTATGCACCAGGGGAGGTTCAGACTGGATGTTAGGAGGAAATTCTACACAGAGAGTGATTGGCCATTGGAATGTGCTGCCCAGGAAGGTGGTGGAGTCACCATCACTGGAGGTATTTAAGAAGAGACTGGATGGGGTGCTTGGTTGCATGGTTTAGTTGATTAGCTGGTGTTGGATGATGGGTTGGACTCGATGATTTTGAAGGTCTCTTCCAACCTGGTTTATTCTATTCTGTGAGCTCACACATGTTTTTACAGTTTAAAACCTGAATTTTTCTTGGCCTTCTAATAAATGTTGATGTTACCTTCCTGAGGTTTTGTTTATGCTGTCCAGTATTTAGAATAATTAGTATTTTGTATTAAGCTTAGATAGATATGTGAAGTAAGACAACCTTGCGAAAGCAAAACAAAATCACAAATGACATTTAGTGGGAAAACCATGAAAGGGAATTGTCTTTAATTAGCTCACAGTTGGAGATTTCTTCATACTGCTTATTTTAGTTAAGTCCTTCATTGAGGAGAAAAGAACTATTTAACTTTCAGGATCCTTGGAGGAGTGAGGCTCTTGAAACACCATGTATACCTCAGATGTGCCTTCCAAAATGCTATTTTATTTTTTTATGAAAACACATTATACTACCTATAAATTCCTAAATTGTTGTTTTTAATCTATAGAGGGTACTGTTTGGATTGAAATTGATTTGGATTATCTTCAAAATAATGCTACAGGAGAGAATTTTGAGCACCCTGCTGTTACACTGAGAAGCAAAGGTTCTTATAGCACTGAAACCTGTACTCTTGTCTTGGCCATTTTTGTTTCTAGCTCAGCAGATTCTCAGATACCCTTTGTTAAGGTCAGATCTGCCTTTCACGTCTAACAAACAGAACGTCAGTATCTAAATAGCTGAAGATACTTTAGTCCAAAACTGTGAGGAATTCTACTGCTTTGTACAAACTCAAGCCCAAGACTCCATCTAAACATTGAACATTTAGAATTGAATAGAATTAACCAGCTTGGAAGAGAGCTTTGAGATCATAGTCCAAGTTGTCATCCAACACTATCTAATCAACTAAACCATGGCACCAAGCACCCCATTTAGTCTCTTCCTCAACACCTCCAGTGATGGTGACTCCACCATTTCCCTGGGCAGCCCATTCCAATGGGCAATCATTTGCTTCCAGGTAGCTGTCTTGCCACATCCGTGCATTCAACAGTGAGAAACTTAGAAGCCACAACCACTGCTTATTTCTTCCCATAGTCAGGAGAGGAATTTCTGTTGCTTTGCTTCTGATCTGCTCCCAGATTTGCTGGTACAATAATGCAATTTTGTTTATTTTCATGAGAAATGTTTATTTTGCTCTGCTGGTGAATTTACAAGGACATTGTAGAGCAAAAATAACTCAGAAGTGTTTCATATGAGTTGAAGTTCTGAAGAATAATACAATTTGATAAGTAAGGCATTATTAGTAGCATTGCTTAGTCAATGAGGAACTGGCAAGTGTGGTATGTGCTGTTGGGATCCATTTTTACATGCCATAGTCTTCATTTTGATATTTAATGTACTAGGTATTAAGTCTGAATTATATTTCTTGAAATTACAGTCCAGAACTTCTTAGAAGGTATTCTTTCATGTTGCTGGCTAGTATCTAATTTTTAAGTTTAATTTTCAGTTCACAGTATTCAAGATGTAGATGCAAAGGAAGGTGAAGAGAAAAGATGGATAATAATAGTCATTAATTTTGTCACTAAACAATGAGGCATAGCCTCCCAGTTTTCATCGCTGTCAAGAGAGAATATTAGTATTAAACCTTGCTTTCGTATGTATACTGTGTTTCCATATTCATTTGTATCAAAAATAGGACCAAAACTGGTTACAGAGAGAAAGTTGAAGACCAATGAAAGTCTTGTTAAGACAGTTGGAGCTTCTTATCTAGAACTGTAGATACAAGATAAACATTTCTCTTCATTAGGAATATTTCCTACTGTTATGGGATCCATAAGATCATCGCTTCAAGCCTGCAAACCATCCCTGGTGGTATTCTCTGAACAGGTATTGCTTTCAATTTTCTTTGTTTTCAAAAGAATAACCGATCTCAAAAAATATTTAAGAATGATCAGATACAGCAGCAAGATTGAAATCCATGTCATGAAGTACCATGAACTGTTGGAGTGAGTCCAGAGGAGGGTCACAAGGATGATCCAAGGGCTGGAGCACCTCTCTATGAGGATAGGCTGGGAGAGCTAGGGGTGTTCAGCCCCAGAGCAGGGAAGACTCCAGGAGACCTTATCATTGCCTTGCAATACCTGAAGGGAATGGGAAGGCTAAAGAGGGACTTTTCATAAAGGTGTCTAGCAACAGGGCAAGGGGGAATGGCTTTAAACTGAGGGAGAGTAGGTTTAGGCCAGATCTTAGGAAGTCGTTCTTCAGTATAAGGGTGTCCAGACTGGGATAGATTGCCCAGAAAAGTGGTTGATGGCCCCTCCCTGGAGATGTTCAAGGTCAGGTTGGATGAATCTGGAGCAATCAAGTCACTTACTAAGAAGCAAGAAGTATTTGTGACTCTAGGTGTGGTAGAAAAATACTAAAGCAAGTGACAGTGTAGTAGTCATCTTCTGTAGGAAAGATGCCTAGCACTTTCTCTTGGGTTCTCCATGATTACTATGCATGTGGTAGTCTGCTCTGCAGAGCCTCAGAGCAATTCTTCCTGGAGAAGCTGGCTTGCAAGTATATTACACCATAAGAAGTGGAACAAAAGTCAGGAGGAAGTGTCTTTTGAATGCTGTATTTTGAACAGTAGAGGAAGTCTGTAGTGCAGAACAGATATGTGGCCAAAATAAAAGGGCAGGATGATTTTTACCAGCCAGGAGGAGCCAGGGAAGTGGAGCCTTTCATTGCAAATGGAATCTAGAATAAACATTCAGAAACATCCTTTTGTTTTATATGTTCATAGAATAAAACTAATAATAAGGAAAAAACAGCAGCCTGTATCTGTAACTGAAATCTCTGCTGGGATGAACTGGGTGACCCAATGTATCTGATCATCATTTCTAAATGTTTTAAGTTTTTCTTAACATAGATAACTCTATTTCTGAAGTTCTGTCTTCATTCCTTATCCTTCACTATTGCTGTGTTTTTTCTGGAAAAGGTTGGTATGTGAAAATTTAAAGACAGGTCTTAGTTGGAGGCCACTGCTTTGGAAGCAGATTGTTCTTATCCTCTGGATATGGGACTGGTTTTAAGCAGCTTCTTTTTGAGGTGCTAAGCACTGGGAATGTGTATTCTTGATGAGCTTAGCCAGAAATTATGAACATTCACATCTTTTCTTGCATTTATGGTGGCTATCAGCCTTCACTTTTTGTATAGCAGTGGGCTCTCCTCTCTCTGGTCCTGTGATCTTCTAAAAGTCATGATCTGTGATGTCCAGGTGAAAATATCTTCTATGCAGGTACAATTACAAATGCTTATTCTTCTGTTGAAGAATCTTAAATAAAGGAATTAACCAAATGAGTGTCATTGTATTGCTTAGAAGGTTTTGCTAAGCTTTTGTGGTGGGTTGCTTTTTCAATTTAAAAGGACAGAAGTACATCTCATTTTTTCTACTACCCTTGTAAGGCAATTGTTTTGAGGAAGGAGTCACCATCACTGGAGGTGTTTGGGAAGAGACTAGATGGGTCGCTTGGTGCCATGGTTTAGTTGATTAGATGGTGTTGGATGATAGGTTGGACTCGATCTCAAAGGTCCATTCCATTCCATTCCATTCCATTCCATGTTTAGCTTTGCTTCCTCCAGTCTGTAGAAACAAAAAGCAAATCCTGAATGAATCTTTTCTGCAGTATGACTTCTTAATAAAAGGTTGAGCACTTGAAATACATTTTACTGATAGATTAACTCCCCCCTCTTTAAATTCTTCTACTACTGTTAGTGTTCAGATATGTTACACCTATAAGGGTCAATTCACACAGAATTGCAAAGGTTGGAAGAGACCTCAAAGGTCATCAAGTCCAACCTGTCACCACAGACCTCATTCAACCTACTCTCTAGAATAATCTTTCAAATGAGTCCCAGAAAAGCTAGCAGTCACCCTTGCTAATCAACTGTGTCCAGTTCTGGGCCCCTCAGTTTAGGAAAGATGTTGACTTGCTGGAATGTATCCAGAGAAGGGCAACAAGGTTGGTGAGGGGTTTGGAACACAAGCCCTATGAGGAGAGGCTGAGGGAGCTGGGGTTGCTTAGCCTGGAGAAGAGGAGGCTGAGGGGTGACCTTATTGCTCTCTACAACTACCGGAAGGGAGGTTGTAGCCAGGCAGAGGTTGGTCTCTTCTCCCAGGCAGCCAGCACCAGAACAAGAGGACACAGACTCAAGCTGTACCAGGGCAGGTTTAGACTGGATGTTAGGAGGAAACTCTATACAGAGAGAGTGATTCCCCATTGGAATGGGCTGCCCAGGGAGGTGGTGGAGTCACCGTCATTGGAGGTGTTCAGGAGGAGACTTGATGGGGTGCTTGGTGACATGATCTAGTTGTTTGATGGGTTGGACACGATGATCTTGAAGGTCTCTTCCAACCTGGTTTATTGTATTGTATCTCTTGTGATTAGCACCTGAACTAAAGATGCTATAAAACCAGCCATTGCATTAGGAGTGAAAAAATACTCTGTGTTTGTATTTGAACTAGCTGGAATGAAGAATGTATGACCAAGGTCCTATAGCTTAAACCCTGACTAGTTTTTGATTGCTTTATTTGAATTGGCACTCCAAATCCTAACACATTATTAACATTCCTCAAGCCTGTTAATTATGCTGCAGGATTTTTTTACAATGCTCTGTAACCCTATGGGGAAAAAAAAATTCATGCCACAGAAAACCTTTTGTGTGTAGTGAATATGTTATTATATAGAATTTTTTGGTAATAGGACCTTATCCAAATTACAGCCTTAACAGATGGGATCTTGTTGGGGTTCCACATATTTAGTTATTTAGGACTTTAGTAAACAGTGATTTTATCCAGGCTGTGATTGGAACAGATGTGATCTTATCAGGGTTCCACTTTTTTTCAGGAGCATAAAATTGCCATGATTTGCTGTACAGTGCTATAGTTTACTTTTTGTGTGCTTTTAGAACCAGAGTCCTTTTTAGCCAGAATTTGCCCTTGGGTCCTAAAAACATCATAATAGGGAGTTAATGTTTTATTCTCTATTAATCTCATTAAATCCTTTTAATATTAGAGCATGTGTTGCTTTATAGCATTAACTAGTGTCTTGCACTCAACAGTATTTTCACAGTTTATGACACTGCTTAGGGCATTAACAAACAGCTGTTTGAATTAAATGAGCAGTTAAGGACCCTGTTCATTAACTCAAAAGTTTCATGTATTTTTAATTCCTTAAATCTAATGGTATTATCACCCTCCACGAAATCTATCTTTGATTATAATTTGCTGTGACCAGTATCAGTTTGGGTGAGATGTGAGAGATTGGGTTTTGACTGTGGTGAACATCTCCAGTGAATCTGAACTGTCTCCTAACAGTTTTAATCTTTTGGGGATATAAAACTTTTCAAGTTGTTTACAGCAGTTGTGTTAAGATTTCTTCCAATTTTGTTTACTGATGACTTCATTTAGCTAATGTAAAGAGGCAGTTGGAACAGAATTATTTGCATTTGGAATGGTGCTATCAGAGGTTTCTGACTGACTCATTTGAGGGGGGAAAAAAGATAGAAAGAAAATTGTATTTGGACAGTGACAGAGTGTCTGATGGAGTCCTATGTATCAAGTGTATGTAGGCATTTCACACGTACAAGAGTTAGATTTATAAGTAGTATAGAGTGTAAGTGGATTAACTTCTCATTTTAACATGGATTCTATTATGAGACAACAAAAACATGTTCTGAGCCGAGGCAAATTTCTTGTGGCATAGCTTCAATTTGGGGAAAAAAAGACTTCAAACCCTTTTATTATAAATATGCTTGTGTTGCATGTGCATGTAGAGCTGAAGATGAACATTGCTTTAGTACATGTTTGCAGTGTGTTCTAATATTAGGTGTTAAAACATTAACATTAACACTTAAGCTCAGATCCAACATGTTTGTAGTGTACTTTAGCATTAACACTTAGTATCATAGCATCAACCAGGTTGGAAAAGACTTCAGAGATCAAGTCCAACCTAATACCTAACACCTCCTGACAACTAAACCATGGCTCCAAGTGCCACATCCAATCCTTTTTTGAACACCTCCAGGGACAGGGACTCCACCACCTCCCTGGGCAGCACATTCCAATGGCAAATTACTCTTTCTGTGAAGAACTTTCTGCTCAAACTCTACACACACACATTCTACACATACAATAGGATTCCTTATTTCCACTAATTCCAACACATGCCCAGATGTCCATGGGAATTGATACAGTTTGTCAACCTTTTTGATTTCTTTTGATTCTTTTATATGCTCCTGATGGTCTATCCACAGGAAACAAGACATTTTCTAATGAGGCTTTCCCTGAAAATAAAGTAGTTCAAACATGTACCACTTCACACTAGGCTTTAATATTACTTTATTGTTTGTTTAGACCCTCAGCTCACATAGTGCTTTTGATACACACTCAGTTTTAAGCATGCTAAAGCTTTCTAACAAAGAACAGTGGTATTGTTTAGTGTACTGGTTATTTAGATCACAGGATATTTAAATGCTTTATTTCACACTGGGGCAAAAGGTTGAGGCACCAATGAGACATTGGAACAGGTTGTCCTGAAAAGCTGTGGATGTTCCATCCTTGGAAGCATTTAGGGTGGGGTTGGATAGGGCTTTGAGCAGTGTCATCTAGTTGAAGATGTCCTCCTTCTCTGAGAGGTTTGGAACCATATGATCAAAGGTGCCTTCCAGCTCACACCATGCTATGGCTCTATCACTGTCTATACTATCTGCAGTTGCAGGACTGTGTTGCTTGTTTAAAGTACCAAAGTGACCAGGAATGTGTATTGCTCAGTTACGAATCTTTTCCTTCTATAAACTCCTTTAATGCCACTATCTCAGTTTAGTGCTTTCAATCTGAGTATTCACATCTACATGAAGCTCTAAAAGATCCTTTCACTTCAGATAATGTTTCTATAAGCATGCTAAGCATAACCATTCCTAATGATGAGCATCCATGGGATGCTTATACCTCAAACCCTACAGGGAATATCCTATCCTTACTGCTGTCCTTTCTGTGGCAAGTTCTTCAGGTCTTGGCAAGTGCCCCTCTCCTCAGGAGAAAGGACATTGGAGGCAGATTCAAGGTAGTCTTTTTAACAGTTAAATTACTCAATGCATTTATCATTGCAGGCTTCAGTCAGAAAGGCCAGGATATTCAGAGTGAAGGGCTGTCCAAGTGATCTTGTAACAAGGGTGTAAACACAGAATAAGAGAGCTCTAATGCAAAGATGTCCAGTCCATCTTAAACCTTACGTTTGTTTTCATCTTGCTGTATAAATTGTAGCAGACCACATCACAGAATAAAAATAAGTTTTTAAATTCCTCATTTAAAAAAAAAATTCCTATCTTGATGATTTTGGATTATAAAAATGTGCAGTCCAGAAGCAGTCTGAAGTTGTGCCAAGGGAGGTTTAAATTGGATATTAGGAACTCCATTCACAATTGTTGTGTATCAGAAAGGGAGGTGAATCTTCTAAATTCAGTTTATTATAAGATTGATGTTTCTTAGAAGTATATAGAGACTTTCATCATTCTATCTTTAGATAGAATAAGGAAGTCTTGTAGCCAAAAAAAAAAAAACCCAACACACCCCAACTCTGAAAGTTGGCTGAGACCTACTTGATTTTCACTAAGAAACTTGAAGAAAGCAAGAAAAAAATTTATCTGAGTGCTAGCATCACTGTGATGTACTAGATCAGAGCACCGTGAATAGAGTGAGTGTTACAGACTGGGAGTAGGAAATTCACAGTGAGGAAAAGATAAATCTTCCGTGGAGTCCAGAAAGTTGATCATCTTAAACAAAAGAATTGAGGAAAGTACAATTTTGAAAGTACATTGATCACTGGAGAAGATGGAGAGACTAAATTTCTGGCCTTCTAAAGCAGCTGAGCTATCCCCAATCTTGATTGATTTGTGTAATCTAGAATTGCTGCTAAGAGATAGGTTTCATCTTTTGTTTGTTTTTTCCCCTTAGCAGCTCTTTACTTCCAGAATTTTCTTTGGAATACTTGCTTTCAAATTCCTTTAAATTTTTCTTAAAGGTATCTATTAATGATTTTTTTTTTCCCCCCCAATGTTTTATATTGCCTCTACTGACCAGGGAAGGAGACTTGCTTGAGAAGCTAAACTGTTCTGAAAGGCCTTGGAACTCAAGGGACCATTCTTTGTCTGCTTTAAGCCTGATGCAAAAATAAACCAGGTTGGAAGAGACCTTCAAGATCATCATGTCCAACTTATCATCCAACACCACCTAATCAACTAAACTATGCAAACAAGCACCCATCAAGTCTCATCCTGAACACCTCCAGTGATGGTGACTCCACCTCCTCGGGCAGCCCATTCCAACGGGCAATCACTCTCTCTGTGTGGAACTTCCTCCTAACCTCCAGCCTAAACCTCACCTGGACACAGTCTCAAGCTGTGCCTCTTGTTCTGGTGCTGGTTGCCTGGGAGAAGAGACCAACCTCTGCCTGTCTACAACCTCCCTTCAGGTAGTGGTAGAGAGCAATAAGGTCACCCCTCAGTCTCCTCCAGGCTAAGAGCCACAGCTCCCTCAGTCTCTCCTCATGTTTTGTATAGCAAGCAAATTTCTGTAGGGAAATCCCTTAAAATAGGTACACCAGAAGAAAAGGTCAAAGTGGCCCTTACAAAAAATAGGAAAATCAAAATTTTTCATGTCTTTACTTAAAAAATTTATTGAACAATGTTAACTCCAGAGGGAGAGTGATTAAAGTCACTAGAAGAAAATATCCTCTATCACAAATAAGGCTTTCTGCACTTAATGAGGCTGGCAGGCAGAGCTTGCTGACCAAATCACTACTAGGCATCAATTCTGTCTCAAATATTGGTTTTTCCAATGCATTTCTGTCCCATATTTCTCATGTAAAGCTATATTAGTTAGGAAAACAGGCAAGTCTAAATGCCCACTCCATCTTCCAACTGCATTTTAAGGATTCCAACATTCCATGTGAAGCTTCCCCCCCCCCTATTGATTTTAAATAAACAAAAATTCATGACTGGATTTTTGTTTTTTTCAGGTCAAACCTAGATCTGCAAATAACTTGTTTTAGGAAGAAGTCTAGTCCTTCCTGTGTGTCATTATCACACAGATTCTTTGCACGGGTGAGGAAAATGTTTGCTTACCAGTAATTTTCAGAGTTGGTATATACTGGCTGTGCAGATGCACACATCCCTTTCTTTTATCCATCTCTTGGGAGTCCTCCAGATTCTGCTGATTATTGGAAGTAAATCATAGAATCATTATGGTCAGAAAAGATCTCTAAGATCAAGTCCAACCATCAGCCCAATACCACCCTGCCCACTAAACCATGTCCTGAAGTGCCATGTTTGTGTGTTTTTTGAATACCTCTGGGGATGGTGACTCCACTGCCTCCCTGGGCAGCTTGTTCCAATGCCTGATCACTCTTTCAGTACAGAAATTTTTCCTAACATCCAACCTAAATTTCCCCTGCTGCAACTTAGCGCCATTTCTTCTCATCTTAGATAATAGTAGTAGTGTCCAAATGACTTGGCCCATTGGTATCTATGTGCTCTGTTCACATTGCTCTAAATAGGAGTGCAATATGTGTCTTCAGTTTATTCTTTGATGAACAGTAGGCAAAACCTTAGAGCTGTGAGAGAGCAGCAGATAGGAGACACAATTGTTGCTTTAGCTTAGTAGGCTAGGTCTCAAGTGGTGTTTTTCCTGTCAGTGTCTGAGCAACTCAGACTACAACCTATTTCCTGAACATTTGTAACAAAGCCCCTTTGTATATGCACACGTTGAAAACAGTGAAGGTATTCCTCACAATGCTCTTTATAGTTATGCTGACAGTAGAACCTTATCCCAGAAAGAGAACAATTGAATGAGATGAACCACAGCATTCATTTGTGAAGTAGCAAACTCAGAAGCTCTTGTGTGTGAACTTTTGTTCGTAATGAAATGGAGTGGCTGTTGCAATAATTTGGTTCAAAATGTATTCCTTTTTTAAGGTTTTGTATGTTGCCTTTGCTGGTTGATGGAATGTTAAATAAGCACAATGAAACATGAAAGGAAGAAGAGAACAGAGGAAGAACTGTGCCTGAAAAGAAAGGGAAATTATTTCAGAGAAGATGTTGAATGGTAAATACAACATGCTAGACATGGCCTGATTTTTATTGTTCTGCTATTACTTGTGAAAATAGAGGCTTCCCAGACACCATGGGCAGTATGTTTCCCACCATGGGCAGTATATTTCACATGAAAGTTTGATCAGAATATGAAGTAACCAATCTGACCTTTCCCTCACACCAGGAAGAAGTGCAGGACAGTGTGCTTAAACATGCTTCTTAGCCTGCTTTAAAGGCATGGAGTGCTGGACAGGAAGGTTCAGCAGCTGCCTTTGTGTTGTCATTAACCTTTTGTTATCAATGAAATGCTGCAGAACTATTGTTCCAAGGCTGTTGCTGTAAAATCATAGCGCATCCTAGTTTGCTGGAGGTTAGTAGCACTTGTTAATTTGATCAAGGCTGAAGTTTACGGAGGATAAAGTAAACAATGCAAACTGCAGACACCATCAGTTTCCTATGGGCAGTGAAGTGTAGTTTGTTCCATTTACACTTCACAACAACATCTGATGGGCTTTGTCAGTGCTGCACAGAGTAATTAAACCTGAAATCAATAGCAGGCATTTGTCATGTTTACAGCCGCTCTTTCTGCTGGGTTAAACTCATCAGTTTAGTGCCGTTCTGTTTTACTGCAGAGACACGCTCCATTATTTCTTCAGGTACAGTTGAGATATTCAGTTACATGCCCAATAGTTTGAATACGACAGTAAGATTAAAAGGGGCAGGCAAATGGACAGTTTTGGTAATTTATTCACTGATTTCCTTAAATGGTGTGGGATTTCCATTTTCTTCCACCTACCCTTTAAGGAACCTTTTAGGCCCTGGGATAATAGATCCCATTCGTCCAGTGGTGGCGATGGAAGCAGCACTGAAATGGTAGGCAAGGTGGCATGGAATATAACTTCCCTCCAGTTACAGGATACTGCACTGAACTCTTAAAAATAAACCTTTGTTCTACTTTCATGAGAGCCATTCCAAGCCCTGGTTTGCATCCTGGTTGTCTTTGTAGGTCCTTTGGAATAAAATTACTTTGGTTGCGTTCAGTTTGTTTCAGCTATTCCTATTTATGCTTTGCCAGTTCTTCTGGATATTATTTCTCTTTCTTTTCCTCCATTTTCAGAATTACAGGGTCAGATCATCCTGAATTTTATGGCAGGAGAGTTTCCAGTTCAGTGCTAATCTAGTTAGTCTTTGAACATGAAACCCAAGCGAGGGAATGTGAGGGAACAGAAAATTCACCCATTTACCGTGTAGAGATGTGATGTGATTTTATTGCGAGTTCTAGTAGCCCATGCTAGAAACAATCCCTGTCCAATGGTATCTGCTAACCTCATTATTGTTGCTTTATAGACAGCTTTGACTTAGTGTTGTATTTATGCATGTGTAAGGCCTTTGTTGAGATGTTAATAGTAAGAGTGAAGTTTGACAGATTGGATGTGCCATTAATCTTACGCTGGAGCAGTGATCCCATATTGCTGATGGCTCAAATGCTTGTGAACTGCATTAAAGATTGCTAGAGGTCTGGGTTTTTTCCTTTTATAAAAGTCTTGCTCTTGCATCTATGCAGTTTCAAACTCTAATACTTATCTTTAAGGCTGATTAAATATTTACCATCTGATTCATCCAGAGCACCAAGAAGGTTTCCTACTACAGATTTTTTTACAAGTGGTATTTAGATTGGTGGCAGGCAATTATTTTGATTAGAATGATCTTAACTATACAGCACTTCTATCTCGCATGATTCCAAAATGCTTCACAAACTGTCACAATTTATACACAGCTTGCTTTATCTGCAGCTGAAGTGCAGCCACCCTGGGTGAAACATTGCGACTGTTCAACACCACACAGAGGCTTGGGACTGGAAATTAAGGATCTCTCTGTATTTGTAATTGCAGTGGGAAATTAGGTAGGCTGAATGTAATTACCTGAGCTGGAATTTGGCCAGGAGACTGAAGTTAACACACCTACTCTTAAGAAGAGTTCCTTGGGATTGCTAATGACCAATTTGGGTAGGACCTTCCATTTATCTCTCATCCAAAAGACGACTCCTACAGGAATACAATGCCCCCAACACTGTTCTTGTGCATAGCTATTGCACTGATGTGGAGGAATGAACAGAGCTGAAGTGTGGTCAGGTGATAGTGTGACATGTGTTTGGGATTAGCAGTTACAAGGCTCAGAAAAGATATTTTCCAATTAACATTTATATTTTTGTGGGTCTTTTTTTAAATGCCCTGGGTGAGTAAGGTTAGTTAAATACCAGAAGTGAAGAGATGTATAATACAGGGAACATTTGTATATCTACAAGGCTTTCTGTGAAAAAGACATGGTATTTCTTACACTTTTGGCTGAGGGCTAGAAAAGATTAGTTTTACTTAATTGTCCTCATTGTATTGCTTTTTATTATCAGTGCAGAATGAGAAGGTTTATATTAAAGCTGTTTTGTATAGCCTGTTTCAATTTATGTAATAGGCACCTATAGAGGCTAACTAAATTTGTAACTGGCATAATTGTGTGTGGCCAATTGTGATGAGGTATGAACTAAAAAAAAAAAAAAACAAACCAACCCATGAAAGACAATATTCCTTTGAATTAGCTCATTCAGCTTTCTGTACCATAAATATTAAGCTCCAAATCTTGCAGAGCACAGATTCACAGGTCTCGGTTTACTAATACCTGAGACTTCTCTTAAGGGGAAGAAATGATGCAATGCAAAAGGTGTCAAGTTGGACTTGCTTGCAGGTCAGAGGAAATATTGTGCTCACTTGTGTCTAAAATTCCATGTGGATTAAATGCATAGATCTAGCTTCCTGACTGTGCTCCATGTCAGGATTGTACCTTTGCAAGTCCAAATTTCTTTGCTTTTGTAGTAGGGAAACTAAAGACGATGGGCAAAATGGTTCATGTTAATTGCTGCTGTGGACATGGCCTTCTCTGCATGAATGCATAAGCTAAGTATGAAACATGTCAAGGTGCCTTGTGAAACCATCCAAATGCAGCCTTTTGCTGTCCCTGGAATGTGCCCATCAGAGCTGAAGCTGTGTCAGTGGTTTTGGTTAAAAAATGCCTCTATTCTTAATGTCTCCTGAAGTTTTATCTATATTCTTATCAACCACTGCACTAATACTGAGGAAGACTCAAAGCTAATGCAGCATGTGATAGAGTGATTCTATTTGCTTCAAGAACTCAGCAACTGCTCCTGTGATGATTGTGGATATGGGAACTTACTGCTTGGAGCATTCACATTATGAATACGTACATCACTCAAAGACAGAAAAAGGTGCCACTTGCTGATCACTGAAGTTCTTCAGGTTTTGTAATCCACCTATAAATTATTCTCATCCTTACATCCCTCCTTTCCTATCCTTGAACAGGCTCCCTTTTTTCTGTTGAGATTCTGTAGTGGAGGTGGAAATGACATAGTGTGTAGTGCTCTGTGCTATGCCCATTTATGTTGCTGACCATGTTCTTGTGATATGACTAAAGGAGATTTCTTTCTCAATAAGTCACAGCAGATCCACACACAGACAAGGGCAAACACAGATTTGGAAGGTAGTTCTCAGGAAGCTTTACTTGCTGATAGTTGCCCTTTTTATCCTGGTTTTGGTTCTAGGTTTATTTGTAGAACATGCTGACATTCATAAACCTTAATTTTAGCCATGCTTGTGACTTCAGTTGTTAACTACATTTGAAACCACAAGAATGAGCAAATTAGACTGGGTTACCATCTAAGTAGGTCCCTCTGTTTTGGCATCGAAGACCTGTGGGCTTTATTTTGATAGGCAATGTTCAGCAGGAGTCTCCAGCTAGCTACAGGAAGTTCTGAAATGAATGAGCAGTACTAAAACCCAAGAGAGCTCCACAAACACAGGGACTTTTGGTATCAGAAAAAAACAGCTTGCTTTAGAGTTAAAACTGTATCATTATTAAATTGAAAGGTACCCCAAAATCCAGTGACAATTAGTTTGTACAGGCTACATATTGTGTGAATACTTTCTATAAGACATTGTAAATATATTTAAACCAATACTACACAAGATCTATAGAAACAATAATGAAAGAAATCTCATTAATTGAATATTTTCTAAACTGCTGTGTAGTGAGATGAGGATGAAAACACAGACTGTGCGTCTGCATGCATGTTACAGTTCCTTGCTTAGCATATACATTAAACAACCACATTTCCTGCTTTGTGCAGAAAATGTCAGTTTAGCTGGTAGGATTCTGTGAAATCCTAAGGAGGAAAAATAGAATAGAATTAACCAGGTTGGAAGAGACCTTTGAGATCGAGTCCAACCTATCACTCAACGCCATCTAATCAACTAAACCATGGCACCAAGCACCCCATCCAGTCTCTTCCCAAACACCTCCAGTGATGGTGACTCCACCACCTCCCTGGGCAGCACATTCCAATGGCCAATCACTCTCTCTATGAAGAACTTCTTCCTAACACCCAGCCTAAACCTCCCCTGGCACAATAGCTATGCTCAGATTAAAACATTTACTGTAGTTGGCCTTGATTGTTTGTAAGAGTTACTGAAAAATATTCTGATTTGAAAAGTTCCAGTGGACATAACTCTTACCATTCTGTGGGAGAGTGTCTGTCTTTTCTGAGCCTTACTAGGTTTTCAGAATGAGGTTTTGATAAAGAAGCCTCACTATTAATTCTTCAACAATCCCATGTAATAGTTTGCATAAAATGTTTCCATTTGCATAAACTATTATTGTATTTCCATTTTACACAAGTGCTGCACTAGATTTTATGATACCATTTATGATTTGAAGTTTGGCTTCTTGGTGGCTTCATTTAAATGGTGAAAATCCAGCAGAAGTTGTTGTTATTACCTTCTGTGTCCTAGTGCTTGTTCTCTGATGTTGGTATTTCTTGGCTCTTTTACTAGAGAAAAAAACCCTTTGGGTTGTTTTGGGTTTTTTGTATGCTGTGGCAAATAACAAAAGAGGATTTTTTGGAGGATTACTTGTCTTGAAGCTTGACCATGTTTAGTTTGAGTGTTACCAGAGAGGGAAGTACTTGCTACAGTTGTGTGCTGTATGTGCACATGCTTTTAGGGAGTCCCATTTTAGGTCTTTGAGTTGTTTCTAGAAGTTAACCTCTCCACAGTGGCCTCAGAATCCTTCCACTGAAGGCAGGCAGAGCCTCCAATATAAAGCAATTTGTCTCAAGACCTGTTGCATTCTTCTTTTTCCCCTTTCTGATTCTCAGCCATTTCCTGTCTTGTTTCTTAGCTCTCTACACATCTTGCTGTCTGTGATTGATCTGATCTGTGAGTTGCATCATTCCTATCATTTATGTGTTTGGGCTATCAGTCTTGTGCTGTAGGCTTTGGACACTGAAGGTTTGCATGAAAAGACACATCTTAGACTTCACTCTGAAGAGGACAACTGAAAGGAAAGAAGGGATTGGATGTGGCACTTGGTGCCATGATTTAGTCATGAGGTCTGTGGTGGAAGGTTGGACTTGATGATCTTTGAGGTCTCTTCCAACCTTGGTGGTTCTGTGAAAACTCCTACTCTCTCTTTTGATAGGGATTCTCTGTAGGGCAGGGAAGTGACAATGAAGTAGACTCTCAGATTTCTAGGTAGCAAGATTTTGATAGGGGAGAGAGCTTGAGGTGCAAACATAGTTGTGCAGACAACCACAATGTTGCTTTGGCAGAGAGCTGAGCTTAGTGATCACTCTTACCTAGCATGCAGACCTGTTCTAACTGAATAACTCAGGTTTTGGCATTCTGTTCTGTGACAGTCATAATATATTCTGCATTTAAAAGTTAACTACCTTAGTATTGAAGGGTGCAGATACTTATGAGGCTTTTACTGAGAAAGTTGATAGAACTGATGCAAAAAGTACTTTTGAAACTCCCTTAAAAAAAACCGACAACAAACCCAGATGCCAATTTTGTTCCATTTTTCATTATCTGTAGTTTTGTTCAGTGAAGGTCTTCTGAACTGCCTGTTTCAGCATGTTGAGACAGTTTGTTCTAATTGGAGTAGAGAGGAATGGAGATGCATTCTCTGCTATTTAAAACATCTAGAAGAAAAATGAGGTAAGAGAAGAGATTTTTGTTCCCTGCTCCCTCCTATAGTGAAGGTGAGGCTTTCTTCATTGGAAAAGATCAAAAGAATTATTTAAGGGAGTTTATTCATTATAAATATTTCAGTTAAATGTTTTAAAAGGCAAAAAGAAGTCTAATCTTCCTAATTATCTCAGGATTGTCTGTAGAAATTACCAAGGTGAATAGGTCAATAGTTCTCCAACATCAGTTACTGGATCCCAGAATTCCATGCAAAATGATGATTAGGATCCAGCTGTAGCCATACAGGGAAAATCTAGAAGTTGAATGTCTACTATGGGTGTTTGAATGGACATGAGTATGAAAAACTGTAGTGGTCAAAAGAACTTTCAGACCACTGGGTGTCAGCCATGTGCATTGTCACTGTGGCACAGTTCGGGAAGCCAAAGGGCTTCTCCATGGACCAAAGTGTGCAGCTGAGATAAGCCACAATGTATTTCTACACAATTTCATTTGCAATGTCACTTTAGAACAAACTATCAATGGTGAGCACCATCGAGGGGTTAGGTAGTGGTATTAATATTTCAAGGAATTATAAGAACTTCTGGATGCGAAGTCTGAAAGCTGATCATTTTGTGTGGGAATTAAAGATAGAATAGACCAGGTTGGAAGAAACCTTGGAGATCATCGTGTCCAACCTGTCATCCAGCACCATCTAATAAACTAAACCATGGCACCAAGCACCCTATCAAGTCTCCTCCTAAACACTTCCAGTGATGGTGACTCCACCGCCTCCCTGGGCAGCCCATTCCAAGGGGCAATCACTCTCTCTATGAAGAATTTCTTCCAGACATCCAGCCTAAACCTCCCCTGGCACAGCTTGAGACTGTGTCCTCTTGTTCTGGTGCTGGTTGCCTGGGAGAAGAGACGAGCCCTCACCTGGCTACAGCCTCCTTTCAGGTAGTTGTAGACAGCAATAAGGTCTCCCCTGAGCCTCCTCTTCTCCAGACTCAGCAACCCCAGCTCCCTCAGCCTCTCCCCACAAGGCTGTGCTCCAAACCTGTCCCCAACCTTGCCCTTCTCTTGACATGTTCCAGCAAGTCAACATCTTTCCTAAATTGAGGGGCCCAGAACTGGACACAGGACTGGAGGTGCGGCCTAACCAGTGCAGTGTACAGGGGGAGAATGACCTCCCTGCTCCTGCTGGCCACACTGTTCCTGATACAGATCATCGTGTCCCCCCCATCATCCAACACCACCTAATCAACTAAACCATGGCACCAAGCACCCCATCAAGTCTTCTCCTAAACACCTCCAGTGATGGTGACTCCACCACCTCCCCGGGCAGCCCATTCCAATGGGCAATCACTCTCTCTATGAAGAATATCTTCCTAACTTCCAGCCTAAACCTCCCCTGGCAGAGCTTGAGACTGTGGTGTTGATTATTACTGTTTACTTTTTTGATACCTTTCTCACTTCATATTTTGCAGCTGGGCAATTGAAAGAACATTTGGGTTTGCATTAGCATCTGAATAAGGAGGTTTATTATTTATTTGCTTCATCTACTCTGCATAGTGCCTCTAATGCACAAATATTAGTCATTGTAATGACAAAAAAGGAAAGTGTGTATCTAATAACCTTCCTGTGAGTAATTAGCCTTTTCTCTAGTGATGCAGAATTGTCCATCCCTAAGTGCATAAGAAAATGGAGAGCCTTTCTGAATCCATACCTGCTCATAATGCAGTAAATGGACATCCCCACACAATTTTCCAGAGTAATATTGCAAGTGAAGTTCTTTCTCATGGTGGGCTCTAAAAATATTGACAGGTGTGTATAATCAAACTGTGCTGCTGTAGAAGAAAAATTAATGATGCAACAATAGGAAAATAAGTTTAACAGTGTAAAACTGTTTTGCAGAAGCCAGTAACATTTCAGACAAAACTTAGATGCTTAAGGTATAGAGGAGGGTGTAGGATTGGAGAAGTTCATAATTCCATGTAATTTGTGTATCTTTGGTATACTTATAGCAGCTTTAACCTGAGTTTCAACACTGAATTGCATTTTGTGGTGTTTATAGATTGACTTTATGCCAAACTAGTAGCTTTTATTTTGCCTAAAATGACAACTTTCTGCATGAAAAAGTCTGCAGCAATGAACCTAGAATCAGTGTTTAAGTTTTAGAGTATGCAACATGCTTTGAATTGGCAGTTTTCTGTTTCTTGTTTCCACACTTTTCTCAAGAAACACAAATATTGGTGTTAAAACATCTTTATTTCCAAACAAAGTTAAGCACCTGTTGGGATGTCTCTGTGTGAAAAGAAATACAAACATGTATTTGGCCACTGACCACATAGCTCTGGGGGAATTTGCTTTTTATCTTTTCTAGTCTCTGAATTATTGATCTTTTCCTCCACTTGCACTCAGAACCCGTGGATCTGATGAGATCTTCTTCAATCAATCCCTGGTTTACTGGCACTGTATATCATAACATTTGTTTCCAATTAACTTGTAATAAAATCTCTTGAAGTTACCCCTTTTCCACAGTTAACATCAAACCCAGGATGTGTTTGATCTTCCTTGTTGTTTCACAGTCTGTTGTCATTCACATTTTCTGCAACAGCAGTGTTATTTATTCAATTTCTTTTTGTCTTTGAACTTTCACTTGTGTTCTGCTTGCTTTAGTACTTTTTTTTATTATTCCTCACTTCTTTGCAGTCACTAATTTGCTCTTATGCCTTCAGAAGCTGTATATCTGACACCACTGGTGGAGGCAGTGACCCCTACTACCTGAAAGCGTCATGCTTGTACTTCCAGCTCAGTGCTTTGATACCTATTGGTTTCCATGATATCAAGGAAGAAAAGGACTGTGACTTAAGTGATATATCCAACTTGCCTCCAGCAAATCACTGCTGAGCCCTAACAAAACTGTTTTGTCTATCAGATGAAGAGTTAGTTTCTCTAACTCCAGCTATTTGTTTGGGTGTTTTGCTGGGAGGGGTTGTTTCTTGTTTGTCTCTTTTTCCCCCTTGGCTGTAGATCTGGGGGAAGAAGTTTGTGTTAGATCACTATATACCATCAACAACATAAATCCCCTGCTTCATGTTAGACTTGCTCAAGCAGAGCTCAGGTCTTTCACTGTGTGCCTTAAAAGGGTTGCACTTTGAGATTTACTGAGTAGCTGCGTGATCCTTGGTGCATAAATTACCGACCATCAAATGCTGGAGGCAGCATCAACAGAATATCCCAAGAAAGGGGATAGGATCAGTGGTGTATCAACTCAAATGATGATGTAGGTTCTGTGACTTGTGGAGTTCAAATTATTTGATAATAAGGATTAGTTGCATCAGTTGGTAGGAGGAAAAAGCCCTCAACAAGTCCTGCTTGCTTTACAGTAACATTTGTGTAGCTGAGGGACTTTCCAACTTGCACTGACTGTGGCACTTGGTGTCACCATGCTATTTATGCCGTGGGAGGGGACACCCAGGACATGTGACAGACACCGATGAAAACAACACATTACCAAACTCTTCTGGGGAAGCACTGTGGGGTGGGGGCAGATTCCCATGAACACAGTAGTTTAAAGGTAAGTAATTTTTTATTTTGCTATTCATGTTATGAACAAGATTCTTTATGCCTACAAAAGAAAAAATAGTCATTCCTGCCTGGGGAAACCAATTTCATTCCTCCCAACATCAAGTTTAAGTAGTATAACCAATTAATATAGATCCTTTAATAATTAGTTTATTGTGCTGATGCACCTGATTGTCAGAATCAATTGTTTTTACCTCTCAAATAAACCACTGGTGTCAGAGTGCCCGTTTGAAATGATGATTGACCCTGTAAACCACAGGGATTTCTGTCATGTTTCTAGCTGCATCCTTATCTGGACAAAATCATTGATCAGAAGATTTGTCTCCAGAATTCTTTGCAAACTTTATCATGCACACATGGAACCATAAAGTAAATCTTGGATCACTTAAAACACAAACTGATTTGTATTAGCATACTTAAAAGGATGGAAGAAGAGCATCAAACATGTTTTTCTCTCTGCTGTGGACACCAAGTGTTCCTTGCGTGTCTGTAACAGCCACAGGTACATTAGTGGTGATCTCTGCAGCCTAGAAGAGTTTCAGGCCAGTCATTACAAGGAATTCTGTATGGCCTGAGGTACTAGGTTGGTAATTCATCATTGAGTTGGATAGCTCTGCATTTGCTTGCTTATAGTCTAGTTCAGCAGCCATTGTGCTAACAACTTGTTGATAATTTTGAGAGGGCTTTTGGTGTCTTTATTTTTTTTTCTTTCTTCCATTTGTTATCTCAGTATGACTTTGTATTCTAGTACACAGGAACTGCACGTTCAAATACATTCACCAGACTCAAAAACCTGTTGCTGTTTCATGAAAAGAGACACTTCCTGAGATGCTTTGCTGAATGAGAGAAGCATATGTGCTGAATCAGGGGAAAATTTCCCCTGGACTGGTATTCCACTTCTGGTACCAGATGTCTAGGTAGAGCCTAACAACACAGTAAGCCCTGTTGTAGTACCTCCCAGCTTTCTGATCTCTTGAGACCAAATATTTTTGTATTTAATAAACCTCATTGGATATTTCCCCACTAGAGATTCTATGTCCCTTTTAAATCTCTCCAAGTTCTTGATATTCATGAGAATCCATGGACCTTAACTGCTCATAGTACAAAGAAATATCTTCTTTCATTTGTTTTTAATATGGCCTTTCCTAGTTTCACTTGATTTCTCTACTCTGTGACACAGGTTTCATTTCAGTTAAGAGCATTCAAGAATTTCTCCTGAATTATACTGAAGAAAGTAACTTCATGTGAATGTTAAAAAGGAGAAGATTTCATCCTGTGGTTTGGATGTCATTTCCAGACTGTTTGAATCAGTCAAACTTGTTTCCTAGAACAGGAGAAGGTGGTGTATTGTACATTCTAGTGTGCCTGGTTTGGTCACAGTTTGACCATCACTCTCTCTCTATATAAAGACAGAAAGCTCTTATGGACTTTTCTTGCCTACATATCCTGGGAAACATCAGTGAATGACAGCCAGGTATTTAAAGGATGTATGCTCGCTCTTGACCTCAGCTCCTCTTTCAGAGGACTGGATTAGAGAAAAAGAACCAATTCACTTTATCTGTCTCAGCTGACAAGCTACATGATGAAGCAATTTTGGGGGCTGGGCAACTTGTGTAAGTGGTCATACAGACATAGCCACTGAGCCTTCTAAACTCTGGAGAAGGCTGCTGTCTTTTCTTTGGGATGTTATTGTGTTTCAGAATATCTGGACCATTTTAGGTTACAATAGTGGAACTTTGCTTACCTTGTAGTCATAGAATCAGTCAGGGTTGGAAGGGACCACAAGGATCATCTAGTTCCAACCCCTGCCATGGGCAGAGACACCTCACTGTAGTCAGATATGTGTACTGGTGAAGCTGACTGTGTTGACTTTCATTTTCCCATCTTCCTTACATGTGTAGAAGAACTGTGATGCTGAAAGCTTTACTTGTTTGCAGGTATTGAATGTTAACATACTGACATCAAACACTGTATGTTTGTTGAGTATCAGCCTCCAAAACAGGTTTTTCCTCTACCCAAAGACGGATAAAGGAGATAATCACATCTTCACTAAATTCCCCGTTTCTTCTTATTATTACTTGAGTGCATATAGTATATTATATATATTTTATTATATATTATTGAGATTTCTGAGAGGCACATTGCATTTTAATATTTTAGTGATGCAGACAGTAACATTCTGCACAGGAATAATTTTTGCTTTTAGTTGCATAACTGTGGGCAGCTTCTAGCCAAAGTTTTCAGAAAGTACACCTAAATACAGATTCTAAAGTGGATATATCTTGATTAAGACGCTGCATAGCAAAAAAAGGAGTAAAATCATTGTTAATGTGCTAACTGTCTTGGGAAGTCCCAAAACTTAAGTGGTTTCAAGGGATGACTAGGAACCTGTTCAGGCATGCTGCTATTTCCCTTGGACAGTTTTGCCTTCTAAAGGTGAGGCACTAAATTACCCACTTGGGAACAGATTCAGAAAACATATGGATTCTTCAACATTTTGCACTGTGACCCCAGAAGAACTTAGACTTTATTAGTCCACTAATTTACAAGACTTTTTTTTTTTTTTTTTTTCTGTAGAGTCACAGGAGATACTAAAGCAAGGTTTGAATTCTTCCAAAGTTCTTTAGCCCTCCTGGGTTCTGGGCAAACTTGTAGCTTTAGTGTATAACCAAAAAAGCGGTTGGATCGCAAACATTCCCAATGTATTTTTATGTTAGCTTTTCACAGAGAGCTTGGTTAGCAACAGTGGAGCCTGACTCTTCCAGGGTTCGTGTATAAATGGTGGCATGAACCTGGGAAAACTAATCGTAGAATGGAGTAGAATGGAGTAGAATGGAGTAGAATGGAGTAGAATGGAGTAGAATGGAGTAGAATGGAGTAGAATGGAGTAGAATGGAGTAGAATGGAGTAGAATGGAGTAGAATGGAGTAGAATGGAGTAGAATGGAGTAGAATGGAGTAGAATGGAGTAGAATGGAGTAGAATGGAGTAGAATGGAGTAGAATGGAGTAGAATGGAGTAGAATGGAGTAGAATGGAGTAGAATGGAGTAGAATGGAGTAGAATGGAGTAGAATGGAGTAGAATGGAGTAGAATGGAGTAGAATGGAGTAGAATGGAGTAGAATGGAGTAGAATGGAGTAGAATGGAGTAGAATGGAGTAGAATGGAGTAGAATGGAGTAGAATGGAGTAGAATGGAGTAGAATGGAGTAGAATGGAGTAGAATGGAGTAGAATGGAGTAGAATGGAGTAGAATGGAGTAGAATGGAGTAGAATGGAGTAGAATGGAGTAGAATGGAGTAGAATGGAGTAGAATGGAGTAGAATGGAGTAGAATGGAGTAGAATGGAGTAGAATGGAGTAGAATGGAGTAGAATGGAGTAGAATGGAGTAGAATGGAGTAGAATGGAGTAGAATGGAGTA
This sequence comes from Picus viridis, assembly GCA_033816785.1. Lineage (NCBI taxonomy): Eukaryota > Metazoa > Chordata > Aves > Piciformes > Picidae > Picus > Picus viridis. The sequence continues at coordinate 11,039,501 of CM066571.1, forward strand.
GAATGGAGTAGAATGGAGTAGAATGGAGTAGAATGGAGTAGAATGGAGTAGAATGGAGTAGAATGGAGTAGAATGGAGTAGAATGGAGTAGAATGGAGTAGAATGGAGTAGAATGGAGTAGAATGGAGTAGAATGGAGTAGAATGGAGTAGAATGGAGTAGAATGGAGTAGAATGGAGTAGAATGGAGTAGAATGGAGTAGAATGGAGTAGAATGGAGTAGAATGGAGTAGAATGGAGTAGAATGGAGTAGAATGGAGTAGAATGGAGTAGAATGGAGTAGAATGGAGTAGAATGGAGTAGAATGGAGTAGAATGGAGTAGAATGGAGTAGAATGGAGTAGAATGGAGTAGAATGGAGTAGAATGGAGTAGAATGGAGTAGAATGGAGTAGAATGGAGTAGAATGGAGTAGAATGGAGTAGAATGGAGTAGAATGGAGTAGAATGGAGTAGAATGGAGTAGAATGGAGTAGAATGGAGTAGAATGGAGTAGAATGGAGTAGAATGGAGTAGAATGGAGTAGAATGGAGTAGAATGGAGTAGAATGGAGTAGAATGGAGTAGAATGGAGTAGAATGGAGTAGAATGGAGTAGAATGGAGTAGAATGGAGTAGAATGGAGTAGAATGGAGTAGAATGGAGTAGAATGGAGTAGAATGGAGTAGAATGGAGTAGAATGGAGTAGAATGGAGTAGAATGGAGTAGAATGGAGTAGAATGGAGTAGAATGGAGTAGAATGGAGTAGAATGGAGTAGAATGGAGTAGAATGGAGTAGAATGGAGTAGAATGGAGTAGAATGGAGTAGAATGGAGTAGAATGGAGTAGAATGGAGTAGAATGGAGTAGAATGGAGTAGAATGGAGTAGAATGGAGTAGATCCCACCCCTTGAGATCATCAAGTACAATCTATCACCCAACACCATCTAATCAACTAAACCATGGCACCAAGCACCCCATCAAGTCTCTTCCTAAACACCTCCAGTGATGTTGACTCCACCACCTCCCTGGGCAGCACATTCCATATATATATATATAAATATATTCAGCAAAATCCCGTCCATTCAAAATTAACTTGCAGTGTTTCTGTTTGTTTCACTGAGACCACGGTCTTGTCATGTATGTTTTGCAGATGTTGATAAGTGAATGAGTCAGGCAAACTCCAGAAGTGACCGATGATTTTACATTTTAGAATGGTGTTTTGCAGTGAGTGTCATCACTTTTCTCTTTAGGCTGCTCTGGAGCAAATCACTGAAGAAAATCTCAAGTCTCTAAAGTCTCTCAGAGCTCCTTCTTAAACAGTAGAGAAGATCTCCTGCAACTCTGTGACAACAGAATCAGGGAGGAAGCTGCCTTGAGAGATCATCAACAGGTAAAGTGCTGATATCAGTCATTCAATTGCTTTATCTAATCTTTAAAATTAATTTGATCAATGCATCTACTTAATAAAATGCTTGCCAGTGATTCCTGTCACCTGAATTCTTATTTTCTTCTTGGCTGTTTCACACTTCTTGTGTTTTGGGTTTCTTTTTGTTTGGGGTTTGGTGTTTTTTTTGCTTGCTTTCTGTGCTTTCTTTCCTTTTTACAGAGCAGTTCATGTAAGGTATTCCAAATCCATTATTCATTTATTCCTCTTTGGCACCCAAAATGTGTTTATTTTCATATGTAAGTATATTATGCAGTAATTAAAATGTACCTTATCATTACCTGAAACTTCTCCATAAACCACTTTTGTCTGTAATTGTGAGTTTTATGACATCTACAGTCACACTCTATAAGCCTTTAATTTAGAAAACACTCCAATGAAAATGGAGAAAGGTTAATTCTGGTTTTATGAACCTCCATGACGGAGGTCTAGTGGCCAGGTGTCATGTTTTATTGACTAATTAGTTGCATTTAAAAAAGAGAGCTTGGGATTTTTAATTTTTTATGTTATCTGTGCTCTGGAACCTGAGGCAAGTGCTACTGCAACACTTAGGGAAATGTAATGCCAAGTCGCAGAAGGAAAAAGTATTCTCCAGTTAATTTTCTTTGGGTTTATGTATACCTCTCAAAATAAAAGCCTCTCAGTGACAACTGCAGTCAATTAAAAATATTGTTCAGATATTTTAGTCAGGTTATTGCCTGCTTGCCTTTCATGTCTGTATAGCTGAAAATTAATATGCATTGAAGCCATCGTGCTCACAGACCTGAAGTTCACGTGAGCAGGGAAAGGTGTGTGATTGTTTCTTTACAATACACCAGGTTGAAAGAGACCTTCAAGATCATCATGTCCAACCCATCAACCAATCCAACCCACCTAAACAACTAAACCATGGCACCAAGCACCCCATCAAGTCTCCTCCTGAACACCTCCAGTTTCAAGTAAGACTCTTTATACATTCCTGTTGTTTATGCAGGAAATAGGACCTGATACTTTGATACTTTAGTTCATTTTCTAGAAGTGCAGTGTAGAAGTCTTCAAATAAATTAATTAGATGTGAAATTCAGAGTATTTGCTGGTGCTTTTGTCAATCCATTTTGTCTTCATCCATTGCTCACTTCCTCATACACCACTTCAGTTAATCTCTAATCTTAAAATTCAGTGGTTTCAGTTTGCTGCTGATGAATAGAATAGAACAGAATAGAATCGAATTAACCAGGTTGGAAAAGACCTTTGAGATCATCGAGTCCAACCAATCATCCAACACCATCTAATCAACTAAACCATGGCACCAAGTACCTCATCTAGTCTCTTCCTAAACACCTCCAGTGATGGTGACTCCACCACCTTCCCAGGCAGCACATTCCAATGGGCAATCACTCTCTGTAGAATTTCTTCCTAACATCCAGCCTAAACCTCCCCTGGTGCAGCTTGAGAATGTGTCCTCTTGTTCTGTTGATGGTTGCCTGGGAGAAGAGACCAACCCCCACCTGGCTACAACCTCCCTTCATGTAGTTGTAGACAGCAAGAAGGTCTTCTCTGAGCTTTCTCTGAGTCTTCTCCTCTTCTCCAGGCTAAGCAACTGCATCTTCCTCCACCTCTCCTCATAGAGCTTGTGCTCCAAACCCCTCACCAGCTTTGTTGCTCTTTCAAAATATTCTTGTTACCTACATAGCTCCACTGTATTTCAAGATTAAAACTGGTTTAAGTTATTTATTCTTAGGAACAACCATATTTGGAGAACAAGTTGGAGATTTAAAACAAAAAGCTAGAAGAAAATATTGCCTTTCTTTATGAAGTGTCAACTCTGTTGTGTTGGTACAAGAGCAGAGGCTATGTTATGAGTAGTGAAATCTTCTTGGAAGGGTTGAGTAATAGAAGGAATTTGAAGTATTTTTTCCTGTGCATGGTTAGGGCATACTCTCTTCAGGCCTCTCTACAGAAAGGTATTTCTATGTTAGGTTATTATCTGGAGCATTTATTTCTTTGGATGTAAGAATATGTGTCTTCTACATTCTCAGAGTTCTATAGTTCTTGGTGAAATCTCTTTGTGAAAGATATTCCCCACTCAACACTTCACCTCTTTAGGTAAACTTCTTTAGGTTTAGACTGGATGTTAAGAAGAGATTCTTCACAGAAAGTGTGATTGGCTATTGGAATGGGCTGCCTAGGGAGGTGGTGGAGTCACCATCACTGAAGGTGTTTAAAAAGAGACTGGATTAGGCACTTACTGACATGGTTTAGCTGATTAGGTGGTGCTGGGTGATAGGTTGGACTTGATGATCTCAGAGGTCTTTTCCAACCTGGTTAATTCTGTATTTTCTTCTGGACACAGTAAGGTTGATATTATCATGCATCTCAGTGATGTAGTCTGGAAGCAAAGAAAATTGCAAATGAGTTGGCATATATTATTGCTTCCTTCCTTCTCAATTTGAATACACTAAAATAAACGTAGTAAAATATCACAAAACAGCAATGCAATACCAACAGGATCTAGTTTCAGCAGCAGTGCTCTGTAATAATTTGTTTGGCTTTTAAAAACCTTGTTTATGAAGAAAATGGTTATGAGTATGCTGCTATTCTATAGGGGTTTTTTAATCAGCATTGCAATGCATATACCTAGCTTGTGGTAGGAATTGGTAGTGGCAATGTTTGGAGCTTTGGGCAATCCCCTGTGCCATCCAGCAGTGGTATGTGTATCAGGAGGAGAAATTCTGTTCACAGTATTAAACTGAGGATTACAGGGGACAATGAACTAGTCCAGCTGTTAAAACAATAAATAAAGTATTTAGGAATTGCCAAAACAATAAATAAAACCCATACTGATTATCTACAGCTCCTACCTAAAGAATCACAGAATGACACAAACATTCAGGTTGGATAAGACCCTCAGGATCACCAAGTCCAACCCAGAACCCTACTCTACAAGGCTCACCCCTAAACCATATCACAAACACCACATCCAAAAAACCCTTAAATACATCCTGGGTTGGTGACTCCACAACCTCCCTGGGTAAAATTCCAGCACTTCCAGATCCATCTTGTAATACAGGCTCCAGAACTGGACACAACACTCCAGGTGGGGTCTCACCAAAGTGGAGCAGAGGAGGAGAATCATTGCCCATTGGAATGGGCTGCCCGGGGAGGTGGTGGAGTCGCCATCATTGGGGGTGTTTAGGAGGAGACTGAATGGGGTGCTTGGTGCCATGGTTTAGTTGATTAGATGGTGTTGGATGATGGGTTGGACTCTATGATCTTGAAGGTCTGGTCTGTTCTGGTCTGGTCTGTTCTGGTCTGGTCTGTTCTGGTCTGGTCTGTTCGGGTGTTCGGGTGTTCTGTTCGGGTGTTCGGGTGTTCTGTTCGGGTGTTCGGGTGTTCTGTTCGGGTGTTTGGGTGTTCTGTTCGGGTGTTTGGGTGTTCTGTTCGGGTGTTCGGGTGTTCTGTTCGGGTGTTCGGGTGTTCTGTTCGGGTGTTTGGGTGTTCTGTTCGGGTGTTCGGGTGTTCTGTTCGGGTGTTCTGTTCGGGTGTTCGGGTGTTCTGTTCGGGTGTTCGGGTGTTCGGGTGTTCGGGTGTTCGGGTGTTCGGGTGTTCGGGTGTTCGGGTGTTTGGGTGTGGTGTTCGGGTGTTCGGGTGTTCGGGTGTTCGGGTGTTTGGGTGTTCGGGTGTGGTGTTTGGGTGTTCGGGTGTGGTGTTCGGGTGTTCTGGGTGTGGTGTTCGGGTGTTCGGGTGTGGTGTTCGGGTGTTCTGTTCGGGTGTTCGGGTGTTCTGTTCGGGTGTTCGGGTGTTCTGTTCGGGTGTTCGGGTGTTCTGTTCGGGTGTTCTGTTCGGGTGTTCTGTTCGGGTGTTCTGTTCGGGTGTTCTGTTCGGGTGTTCTGTTCGGGTGTTCTGTTCGGGTGTTCTGTTCGGGTGTTCTGTTCGGGTGTTCTGTTCGGGTGTTCGGGGGTGGTGGTGGGGGGGATGGTGTTGGGGGGTGGTGTTCTGTTCTGTTCTGGTGTTCTGTTCTGTTGTATTGTTCTCTCTGTCACTGCTGGGCCTCCTTGGCCAGAAGCTGTACTTTCTTCTCAGGGTTTTGCTGATAGGAGAATTACAACTGCAACAGAAAAATCTATTCTGGAGGAGTGTCGAAGTAATGATTTTTCTAGGTGCTATACTGCATATATGCATTACAATGACATAAACATTCAGAGAGGAAAATATGTTCACCCTTCCCTAAGTCCTGAGAACTTTCTCCTCTCTCTCTTTCTCTCTCTCTATATATACATGCAATTACTGAAAAATTAAAACCCAGGTGTTGGAAATACTAATTTAAAAGGCAAATTAGCTTGCCTGATTTTTGTGGTGTTTAGGTTTTTTGGGGGGTGTGTGTTTTCATTTTATGTTTGCTTGATTTGGGTTTGGGGAGTTTTTGTGGCTTTGCTGTTGTGGTGGTGGGGTGGTTTTGTTTGGTTGGTTTTTGTTTGGAGGTTTCTTTTCATAATTTCAACTGTATATAGCAACTTCTCCAACTAATGAAGTAGTCTTGTTCAGTCCCTGAAAAGGATCATCCTGATGATGGGTGAAATAATTCTTTGGAAACATGAAGTGTTTGGTGATGACTTTGTAAGCTCTTTTGCATGAGGCAGGTGAACCTTACTGAGTGGAAGGGAGTGCTGAGTAAAGGCTCTGTGCCCATTCTATAATTTGTTTTCCCTTGTCTACATCCTCCACTGATCAATAGCATGTCTGTCATGTTGGATGTGCTAGCTTCATTCTCACATGAATCACGTTTCCATCTTTTCTAGAAGACTGGAATAAGGTGTGACGGACCTTGACGCTATCTTTGAATACGTTCTATTTTGTACCTGACATTTCCCCTAAACATTTGCTTTTGGGGACAGTTAGATTGTAGTTTTTATTGTACTATAGATAGATTATTAGTTTCCATATGTGTGTTTTGATGTGGCAAGAGCTTGTGTGTAAAAGATTTGTAACTTGGTCTTTATGTGGTAGACTCTCAGTTACAAAATCTTGCTTAACACAGTCTTAAGCTGCACCAGGGGAAGTCAGGGGAAGTTTAGACTGGAGGTGAGGAGAAAGTTCTTCACAGAGAGAGCTGTTAGCCATTGGAATGTGCTGCCCAGGGAGGTGGTGGAGTCACCATCCCTGGAGGTGTTCAAGAGGGGATTGGATGTGGCACTTGGTGCCATGGCTTAGTAATAAGGTCTGTGGTGACAGGTTGGACTTGATGATCTTTGAGGTCTCTTCCAACCCTGGTGATTCTGTGTGATTTTTTTGCCCTGCCAATATATAGCAGCAGTTTCTTCTGGCTATCTCAATGGATTAGCACATAAGCACCAGGAATATGATTATGCCTTAAAACAGAATCTAATTATTTGCCTTATCTTTCTGTTTGTACTGAACAATTCCAGAATATACCCATTCCACGAGCAAAATTTGATCTTTCCAAGATACCTTGCTAATGGTTTTTCTGTAGAAATTGGGGTTTGTTCTCTAATTTCAGTATGAGTGAATTCCCAAATGTAGAGGTGTAAGACAGCACTAGAAGTCTCTTTACTTCAATCTGACTTTAAGAGTGCAAGTGGCATAGTGACACAAAAGTTCTGTTTGCATAAGTTTATGTAAAAGCAGTCTCCATGCAAATTGTTATGGTTGTAAAATGTCATTAAAATGTTCATGCTGGTATTCAGGATCTGCTGCCTTCAGGTGGGTAAGAGTTTGAGGGGAGGGGGCCTATTGATCTGTTTCTTCTTTTTACTTATGGAGAACTGACATATTATTGCAGTGAAACATATGTAGGGTCAATTCACGCTGAATAGTTATTAGAAACCATGATAACAAAAGTCATTACACTGCAGTTCAGTTTTGACAGTAAAATTTCTGCAACATTATCACAAATCCTCCTGCATTAGTGCAATGATCCTTACTATAGTTTCATATTAGAATCAAAAGACTGCTGTAGCATGCTTGATACAAAAAGTCATGCAAGTCAAGTGAAGTTCTTTTATGCTTTTATAGATAACATATTGTCATGTCTTTTCCATGCATGTATCTGACTCTGAACCCTCCTGGATATCTCTGCCTTCAGTATATTCCTCATCTGGGATGTAAGTGTCTTCAAAATCATGTCCATGTTGTTCAGACAAAACAAGTGGAATATAAAGTAAATCTGACAATGGGCACCTGTCATTCTGGGCAATTAATTCCTTCTGAGTTTGTTGCTCCCATTCACTGACCTAACTGGGGAAAAAAAGAAAAAACACTGTTCTCTCATAAACCAACAATACTTACTGTCTCTAAAGTGTATGTTTGCTCAGTCATGAGACTTGATGGGGTGCTTGGTGCCATGGTTTAGTTGATTAGGTGGGTTGGATTGGTTGATAGGTTGGAAGCGATGATCCTGGTCTATCCTGGTCTGTCCTATGATCTTGGATTGCTCCAAGTCTTCACAAGTCTAATAGTGAAAGCATAGAAAAGATTATGGCAAAAAATGCTTCTTCCCTCCTTCACCCCACCATTCCCACTTCCTCTTACAAATCTTAAATGAAAAATATAGCTAGCAATGTTTCAGTGTGAAAGAAACAAATATCACCATAGCAAAAACGGCAAAGAAAAGTATCTCAGAATGTTGGTGTTTAAGTGAAATGTTTGCCCACAGCTCTTTTGATTAAGAACACAAAAACTCACAGAATCACCAAGGTTGGAAGAGGCCTCAAAGATCATCAAGTCCAACCTGTCACCACAGACCTCATGACTAAACCATGGCGCCAAGTGCCACGTCCAATACCTTCCTGAACACCTCCAGGGAGGGTGAGTCCACCACCTCCCTGGGCAGCACATTCCAATAGATAACAACTCTCTCTGGGAAGAACTTTCTCCTCACCTCCAGCCTAAACTTCCCCTGGTGCAGCTTGAGACTGTGTCCTCTTGTTCTGGTGCTGGTTGCCTGGGAGAAAAGACCAACCCCCACCCGGCTACAAGCACCCTTCAGGTAGTTGTAGAGAGCAAGAAGGTCTCCCCTGAGCCTCCTCTTCTCCAGGCTAAACAACCCCAGCTCCCTCAGCCTCTCCTCACAGGGCTGTGCTCGAGGCCTCTCCCCAGCCTCGCTGCCCTTCTCTGGACGTGTTCAAGAGTCTCAATGTCCTTCTTAAACTGAGGGGCCCAGAACTGGATGCTGGAAAATTGAGCCAACGTGAAGATCTCAGTCTGAAGTTGTGCCAGGGGAAGCTCAGGCTCAAGGTGAGAAGAAAATTCTTCACTGAGAGAGTTGTTAGCTGTTGGAATGTGCTGCCCAGGAGGTGGTGGAGTCATCGTCCTTGGAGGTGCTCAGGAGGGGATTAGACATGGCACTTGGTGCCATGGTTTAGTCATGATGTCTGTGGTGACAGGTGGGATTTGATGATCTTTGAGGTCTCTTCCAACCTTGGTGAGTCTGTGATTCTGATTTTGGCAGTGTAACAAAACCACATAGTACCCACTAAGCAAAAAGTATCGTTTGCAGTCTTTTTCACTGAGGTTCTTTCTGCTTTTAAACTTTTAGACACTCTGGTAAGCTGATAGAGTAGCCATTTTCATATGAAAACATGAGGAAAAAGAGACATCTCCAGTAAGCTTTTTATTATGCAAATGGACTAAACTTTCTTTGAGCTAATTCTATTTAAACAATGTAAACATCCAGTTAATGTTATAATTAAATTGGAATCAATAACTCGGTTCAAATGACTCAATCAGAAAATTAATACAACAAGCAGCCAAATTAAATTATTGTTTTGATAGCAAAAGGAAGTTATTGAGCTAATTTATAGAAAACTCTGTCTCCTTTCCACATGCATCTCAGTGGCTACCCTGGTTACAGTTTTATTGCACAGAAGAGTTCTGCAGTTATAGAGCAAATGCTTCAGGGTTGGTTAGATCCTGGTTTCCCACAAGGAGGTGTCTCATCATGTAAATTGAAACCTTGTTCTGGTTGGGGTGCGTGTCTTGGGGTGTGTGTCTTGGGGTTGGTCCCCTAAAAGAAGTACAGAAAGTTGATAATTCATTTAGGCTTTATTTTTAAAGCTGAGTTTTCTGTAATGCCTGGAGAGAAAAGATGAGGACAAACTGCTTTTTCCCCTGGAGAGATCTAATGCCGAAGTATCCAAGTACTGGGGTCTCCCAAGAAGAGTGAAGGCTTGAAGCAGAAAACGGTTAGGATAGATTCACAGCAGAAAAATAGAAATTTACCAGAAATCAATATTGCTGATATTGATCCACTGTCAGCTAAACAGTGTCTGGTGGGAATAAGGGAACCTATCGTGCTGTTCTGATTCCTCTACTCTCTCCTAGTGATCGTGAGTCAAATTCCCCTTCCATTTTACCAGGCTTTGCCACTGGCAATTATTTACCATGCTAGGAACTTCTTTTTCCTGCTCCCTTGAGGAATTTAAGAGTAGTATCTAATAATGGTGCCCCTGAGATTGAAGTGTCTGGACTGCAGCATTAGTGAGTCAGCTGTGCTAGTACGTTACATTAACTGCAATTATTTACAAGTAAGTAAACTGTGGAGGAGGCTGGAGTGAAAGATTTTGCTGGAAAAGATTTGGACAGTAGTTTGTAATCTGGCTGTACTGCCAGTGGGTACAGCAGAGCTGAGCAAGACAGTTTTGAATTAGAAACAAATGCTAAGAGTTCTTCAAGCTTGTTCCAGGCTCATCAAAAAAAAAGATTTTTATCTTATTTTTTTTTTTAGGATCTAGGGGGAAGAATGTTTTAGGTTGGAAAAACCCCAGAAGTCCATTTCTGAAAATTATCCATTGGTTTATTTGGATTAAAACCAAAAGACACTTGGAAACCTGAAGGGTGGTTGTAGCCAGGAGGGGGTTGGTCTCTTCTCCCAGGCAGCCAGCACCGGAACAAGAGGACACAGTCTCAAGCTGTGCCAGGGGAAGTTTAGGCTCCAGATGAGGAGAAAGTTCTTCGCAGAGAGGCATTGGAATGTGCTGCCCAGGGAGGTGGTGGAGTCACCCTCCCTGGAGGTGTTCAAGAGGGGATTTGATGTGGCACTTGGTGCCATGGTCTGGTAGTCATGAGGTCTGTGGTAACAGGTTGGACTTGATGATCTTTGAGGTCTTTTCCAACCTTGTTGATTCTGTGATTCTAAAGCAATAGGTAGATTTAGCGAGGGCATTTGATAGTTCAGCAAGGGGAAATGGAGTAACTCCACGCTTACATTTAAGTAATTCAGATGCTCTGTGTCCTCTCAGGTTGAAGTATCCTGCTAATATGAAAAGAAAATCCCCTCATTTCCCAAGAACCCCTGCCTGAATGACCAGGTTACAAATTATCCTTGGCTAAGCCTGTCTCAGTTTCTCACTGTATTGTCACATACTGTGAATAATTAGTTTTGAAGGAGACAAAAAGGATGAAATAATCATTAAGGTGTTAATCTAACAGTAGAACTTTGCTCTGAAAGAAATTTTGAGCAAATTATGCCAAAAGAAGTAATTTCCTGAGAGGTGCTGAAGGAAGCAATCCCAGAATACTGTAGGTCCCAATGTGAGCATGGTACTGAAAGGTATGGCAGCTTTCAAATCTCTGCTTTAGATGAGGCAGAATGTGAATTTCAGTCTGCCACTTCTTGAGGGCCCTTACCCCTGGGATGCTGGAGTGCTACCCACAACAACCCCAAGCAGCACTATAGGCTGGGGACAGAGTGGCTGGAGAGCAGCCAGGCAGAAAGGGACCTGCAGGGGCTGGTAGATAGTAGGCTGAACATGAGCCAGCAGTGTGCCTAAGTGGCCAGGAGAGCCAATGGCATCCTGGTCTGCATCAGGAATAGTGTGGCCAGCAGGACAAGGGAGGTTATTCTTCCCCTGCACTCAGCACTGGTCAAGCCACTTCTTGAGTACTGTGTCTAGTTCTGAGCACCTCAGTTCAAGAGAGATGTTGAGGAACTGGAATGTGTTCAGGGAAGGGCAATGAGGCTGGTGAGGGGTCTGGAGCACAAGCTTTATGAGGAGAGGCTGAAGGAGTTGGGGTTGTTTAGCCTGGAGAAGAGGAGGCTTGGAGGAGACCTCATTGCTGTCTACAACTACCTGAAGGGAGGTTGTAGCCAGGTGGGGGTTGGTCTCTTCTCCCAGGCAACCAGAAACAGAACAAGAGGACACAGTCTCATGTTGTGCCAGGAGAGGTTCAGGCTGGATATTAGGAAGAAGTTCTTCACAAAGAGTGATTTGCCACTGGAATGTGCTGCCTAGGGAGGTGGTGGAGTCACCATCACTGGAGGTGTGTGGAAAAGACTGGATGGGGCACTTAGTGCCATGGTCTAGTTGATTGGGTAGGGCTGGGTGGTAGGTTGGACTGGATGATCTTGGAGGTCTCTTCCAACCTGGTTGATTCTATGATTTTCAGGGTTCAAGCTTTTACTCCTTTATATTGCTGCATGTCAAGGAACTTCTATTGCTGCCAGCAGTTACTGCAAGTCACTCCTACTTCTTCTGGTGTTCCTGCTTCTGTATGGTCTGTGTTGTACCGATGGAAGCTTTTTCCTTACTCTCTGTATGCAGTGAGGAAGTGGTGGGATACTGGACTGCTTCTAAAGGTGTCCCAGGGTTCTGGTATGTAGTATCAGTCCCCATTTAATGAAGAGTACTTTTGCTCAGCTCCTCTGAATTTTTCTTGTCTGCAGTTAGGTTGAGTCTGCAAGTATGAGCACTCATTCAGAATATTTAAAAAAAATGAAGACACAAAGGAAATAGTAACTAAGAATAAAAGAAAATCTACTTTTTTCTCTGTTTACTCTGCAAATATGTACCTATTCTCATCTTCAATTAGCTTCCTGCTGCTCTCTGAATAAGGTGGTTGTAAAGGCTTTAGATGTGGGTGTTCCTGTCTCAGTGTACAGCCTGACATGCTAGAGTCATTCTCATCATTCAAAACTTCTCAGAGGTCTAGATGGATTTCATCTTTTCCTTGAAACTGGCAGAACATATAACCCAGGAGAATAAATGAAGCTTTATTTAAAGCTTTATAAAGCTTCTTTCTCTACCCAGAAGTTACCTTGTATACTTAGCTGGTTAGTAAACAACCCTTTGCTTCAATGAGGCATGAAACTCTTGCATCTCCCTTTGGTGGCTATTTGACATTTTTCAGCAAGGATATATCTTTCTATCAGCCTAGCATGCTGTAGCAACCTTCAAATTAAAACCCCACACTGACATATAAACAGTTATTTGTAGCCTATTGCTGCTTCTTGGTTGGAAATAGACACAGTGGCAGTGAGCCACTCTGCTGTGGCAATGGTTTTAGAGCAGGTGATCCCTAGCTTTTAAGGCAAAGTGACAATACAGCTGGGAGAGCTGAGGCATAGAGGAAGAGGAAGCACCTATTTGAGGTCAGAAAGGACTGAGGAAGGATGCAGAATTCCACCAAAGTGGCTCGAATATCTACTGTCACTGCTAAGTGTAGTCACCAGCCACCTTTCCTGGTGCCATTCCCAGCACAGTTCATGACAACTTCAGCAAATCTAGGTTATTGCAGCTGCAGCCTGACTCCTCCTTCTGCTGGCATGCAGCCTGCACTGGCTATCAGCTTGCAGAGCTGATATGGCAGGGCATTAACCTGGCAAACCTGGTTTAGCTGAGGCTTTGAAACTCGCTTGCATGTTCTCAGTGCAAGACAAGTGGCAGATGCACTGCTGGGCACGGGATGGCTGCTGGAACTATCATCATTCTGGCTGATATCTCCTCACGCTGCTGTGGACCTGAACATGCACATACTCTTTCGCATTTCTCTTTTTGAAGTAGCACTTAGGCTGCCTTTTTATAGGGCAGTGTTGGTAGAAATTTTCAATCTAACCTACCAAGTACATTCTGAAAGGTAACTCCATCAAAACTGAAAGGAAAATGCAAAGGTGTCTTCCTGGGTCTTGGTTATAAAGTTAAGATTAAAGAAAATGTCAATTTATCATAAACCAAATAATCTTAGAGCTGAGTCTGAGTGCTCTCTGAAGAACTTTAGGGCTGTATTGGGATAATCATTTTATTAGGAATAATTATTTTATTAGAAGTTAAGTCTAAGGAATGCATGGCAAGCCTTTTTTTTACTTGCTTGACTGAAAGAACTGCATCTAATCAGAGAGGTCTGTAAAATGAGCACGTGATGTGTTTTTGCCACAAGACAGGGACAGAAATGAGACAGTGACCTAGGCTAAGAAATCTGCTTCTCTAGGGAGCAGCTGTAGCACATCGATTCACGCTTTCAGGTGTGAATCCCTGCAGATCACTAAAGCTAAATCCAGGCTTTGGGATCTGCTGGCATCATCTAGCCCTTTAAAAAGCAACATAGTATTCACAGTTTCTGAAAAGGACTTGCTGAATCAAATGAATGGATGCAAAAAAACCCAACACCTGGGAGTGGGAATGAGGGCTTAACAGTATGAAAAAGCACCAGAACTGTTTTAATTTCCAGAGATAAACTGTGTTGATGCAGCTTCACTATCCATTTCCCAGCAACCCAGTGTGATTTTGTTAGCCCTAATATGTTTTACCACTAAATCTAGCCGTTCTTGACATTGATTTCGGTGCAATTTGTGTAATAGGTCAAGTAAAGTGGTGCTTATTGACTGCTGATTGTATACGTTTTTCCACCTGAAGTGCTATTGTTAATTGACGTGCTCTTTCATTTTCCTGAGATAATTTTCACTCTCTTTGAATAACTGCCTGAAATTTTCCCCTTTGCAAGCTAGGTCTCTTTCTTGGCAAATATCAAATACAGTTTTGACAACCAGATAAATTGCAGACACGAATCCATTCCTTCAACAACACAACATTAAACTAATCAGATTTGAGCTGGATTGTCAAACGTAATTTGCCTTTAGTGAATCCATGCTGTCTGCCCCTAACTAAATCACCCAGTTCTAAGTGTCTTGTAATCTTGTCCCATACCATTATTTCCAGGAATATTATTTTTGCAAAAGACTTCTGGCTAACACTAATGGCCTGAAGTTTTGTGAATAATTCTTTTTGTCTTAATGTGCTGCAGAATACTCTGCTTCTGCTTCTCAGTGATTACAGGCCTTACGTTGCCAGGCTCTTCATGTCAGCACTTGGAGACTATAGAATTATTAATGGCCTTTAGCTTTCCCTTTTTCTTGTATTGCAAGGATTGTCTTCAGAATTGCCTTTTGCAGTTATGAGCTTGGTGCTTACCTTTCTGGTCTCAGCTTCTTTCAGCTGATAGGAGGAAAGTGGCTGGAGTCGCACCTCAGAAAGCAACTCAAACATCATTTTACATAATTGCAATCTGATCTCTGCATTGGTGAACTAGCAGGTAGTTCAGGAGTTTTCTCTTGTTCTTCTGTTGAGATGATACCTCTGTGCAGGCCTCTCTAAAGGAGTGGATTTGCACAGGAGCAACTGGAAGAGCCTTGGGATCCAAGAGGGTTGTGATGCCCCAGGTGACCAGCACCAGAACAAGAGGACATGGTCTCAAGCTGCACCAGGGGAAGTTCAGGCTGGAGGTGAGGAAAAAGTTCTTCACAGAGAGAGTTGTTAGCTGTTGGAATGTGCTGCCCAGGGAGGTGGTGGAGTCATCTTCCCTGGAGGTGTTCGAGAGGGGATTGGACGTGGCACTTGGTGCCATGGTATAGTAGTCATGAGGTGTTGGGTGACAGGTTGGACTTGATGATCTTTGAGGTCTTTTCCAACCTTATTGATTCTGATATTACCATTATCCATGGTCTTGCAGAAGATAGCTGATGGAATCCATCTGGCAAAGAATGGATACAGAGGGAATACCCCTTTTGGTTTGCTGAACAACCATTATTGGTACCAGTCAAGGAAAAAAAGTACTTTTTATTTACATGCTCAGCACACTTGACCCCAAAGTCAATGAATGATGTAAAATATTGACTCATCATGCTATTTGCCAGATAATTACTGTTTACAGTATTGGTGTCTTTGTGGGTCTGATACAAATTGCAGCTTTAGAGAATACAGGGGAATTTCCTCATCCTGAGCTACAACACAACCCCGTGCAGAAATCTCTATCGATTTACATGAGCTAATATGTAAATGCTTGGAAGATCTCATTCTCTGGCACCATATTTTCCATGTAATTTCTTTGTGTTGTTTTCTTCCTGCAAAGAAAAGTGTCTGCTCTGTAACATTTTATACCAGCTTTCTAGAGATTATGTTCATCTCAGACATCAAATTCAGGCGAAGCAAAATGCCAAACTTTTGTTTACTAATTTCGTACTTATCTTTTCTTCTAATATCCTGCCTTGGTTCTCGAGTTATAACATAGATGCACCTAAAGTTTGCTGGAAACATTTGCCATTAGCTTCTTCTACAAAAAAAAAACAAGGGGGGGAAAAAATTAAATTTGAGGATAATCCTACCTCCAGAGCTTATTCTGTTCCTGGCCATTGACTGTGACAGTGAAAGGCTCATCTGAAAGCAGTGGAGCATCCCATCTAAAAGCATAAAACATATTACATTTCATGAAAAAGCTAATTCAGATTGTTTAATTCTGGTAATATTGCCTCTGTCACCTTCAAAATCAAAATGTTCTTTCCTGTTATTATAAAGAAAACAACCAAATTGCTTAAAAACCCATTTGAATACACAGCTGCCTTATGTTGCATACTAATTTGATTAAAAATGCTTGTGCCTCACCAGCATTTTTTATATATATATATATATACACAAAACATACTGGTGAATTGAACAGAGAAACAGAAATGCATTGTGGCAAATATTTTAATGCTAGAGCACGTTAGCAGTGTCCACAACACCCCTGGACGGAACAAAGATCTCAATCCGGTAATGGAAGACGCCGAGCTGAATGTCTTGCTGCATTTGTTTGCTCAATGCTTTGGGCACTGTGCCAACCTCATTGCAAATAACTGCATTAGTCAAGTGTATCCAAATTATTACAACGCGGAGTCCAGCCCAGTTATTGCTGCTGAGGCGTTTTTCTGAATCTCCACATCACCAGAAAGGTTTATTTGGGAGGGAGAGCTTTGCATAAATTCCAGAGAATTTTCCATTTAGACACCCCCCCCCAAAAAAAAAAAAAAAAAAAAAAAAAAAAAAAAAAAAGAAGATGATCTTAACATCTGTGCTTGTTATCCCTAAAAAGAGTAATTAAGAAGTAATTGCACTACTTTTGTTTACCTGTTGTGAACACCTTGCCTAAAATGGGGAGCTGCTGCGGCCGTAAAACAAAGAAAAGAGGAGGTGGAGCAGGTTTTGTTGTACTTGGGGTTTGGCTGATAGAAATAAGTATCATTGATGGTCATCTTCCGGCTTTGTTCCTAATTCTTGATCTAGATGATGATGTAGCAGTACATTTTTGTGTGGATTTATATTTGCTGTGGTTTTATAAGAGAGGTGGCAGGCAGTATGTGTTTGAATCTTTTCTCTCCTAGAGCAGAACCTCCTCCCAGTGCAGAGTTGTCCAATCTTCCTCGCCATAGCAACCTCTGTGCAAAGTATGCCTGCAAGCTATAGAACATGAACTCCTCATGTTCCTACCTTTTCAATTTAGGTTAGGTTGGGTCACAGAATCAACCAGGTTGGAAGAGACCCTCAAGATTATCAAGTCTAACCGATCACCTAACCCTAACTAATCAACTAGACCATGGCACTAAGTGTCTTATCCAGTCTGTTCTTAAACACCTCCAGGGACATCAACCCCACCACTTCTCTGGGTAGCCCATTCCAATGGGAAATCTCTCTTTCTCTGAAGAGCTTCTCTCTAAGGTCAAGGTGGTTGGATGGGCTCTAAAGCAACCTAGCAATACTGACCCTTGCTGCCCTTGCTGTCTTACTTCTCACAACTGACATTTGTGTTGTTATGCAATTTCCAGCTCAGCATAGCCCTGGTTATGAGGCACAGTTCTGACAGGAGAGATGCACTGGAACTGCATGTCAACTTCATGGCATTCAAGAGATGCAATCTGATCCTTCATGCTATATATAGCTGGG
Organism: Picus viridis; assembly: GCA_033816785.1. Taxonomy (NCBI): domain Eukaryota; kingdom Metazoa; phylum Chordata; class Aves; order Piciformes; family Picidae; genus Picus; species Picus viridis. Next base: position 11,056,881 of record CM066571.1, read on the forward strand.
CTGGCAAGGCAAAGAAATCTCTTTCTTCCCTGATTTGAAACTGGTATTTTCCTTCTCTTACACCAGACAGCAGAGCTTGTGTTTCATTATCTAGCCCCAGCCAAACAAGATTTCAAATGGCCACATTTGTGACATGTACTTAGGCTTTTCTTCTGGACATAAGGTCCATGAGTGGTCTGTATTTAAACCCCTTGGTTAGAGTGGAAATTCCAGCCTTTTTCACCAGTGTTTATGGTTGAGTTTGTTGAAGCTGGGAGTCTTGTCTGGTGTGCTGTATTAGAATAGAATAGAATAAACCAGGTTGGAAGAGACCTTTGAGATCATCATGTCTAACCTATCATCCAACACTATCTAATCAACTAAACCATGGCACCAAGCACCCCATCAAGTCTCTTCCTAAACACCTCCAGTGATGGTGACTCCACCACTTCCCTGGGCAGCGCATTCCAATGGGCAATCACTCTCTCTATGAAGAATTTCTTCCTAACATCCAGCCTAAAACTCCCCTGGTGCAGCTTGAGACTGTGTCCTCTTGTTCTGGTGCTGGTTGCTAGAGAGAAGAGACCAACCCCCACCTGTCTACAGCCTCCCTTCAAGTAGTTGTAGAGAGCAATAAGCTGTGAGCCGCCTCCTCTCCAGGCTAAACAACCCCAGCTCCCTCAGCCTCTCCTCACAGGGCTGTGCTCCAAACCCCTCCCCAGCTTTATTGCCCTTCTCTGGACATGTTCCAGCAAGTCAACATCTTTTCCTAAACTGAGGGGCCCAAAACTGGTATTGTCCAGCAAAGGTTATATTATCATGGCATGAGTGTTTGAATTATCATCTGGTAAACTCATTTAGAAGCAGAAAGTTGCAATAGTTTTAAAATTGCTTGCCCTTCTGCTGAAAAGGCAAAAATCTCTACACTTCCTGTGAAAGAAAATGTTAAAGCCATTGACTGAAATCCTGGCACTTTCTTTTTCATCATTTAAGAGACAGTAGGGATGATGAAATGTTCAGAAATTATATTTAAAAAAAAAAATGAGAAAGCAGAAGTGGCTTCAGCAAATAATTTCCTGTAGGGGAAAAAAATATCCTATTATGCAATGAAGACTTGCAAGAATGCTCCTTTGGTGGAAAATGGAAATGTTCAATGTTCTTCCATCTGTCTTTAATAACTGCCAAACACAGATGTTTTTTGTTGCTTTCAGTAACAGATGAATGTTAATTTGGTGAGAAATATTGCCCTGGTGGGTCTGAGGCGGCCGTGGGCTTCGGGTCTGAGGCGGCCGTGGGCTTCGGGTCTGAGGCGGCCGTGGGCTTCGGGTCTGAGGCGGCCGTGGGCTTCGGGTCTGAGGCGGCCGTGGGCTTCGGGTCTGAGGCGGCCGTGGGCTTCGGGTCTGAGGCGGCCGTGGGCTTCGGGTCTGAGGCGGCCGTGGGCAGCTGATAGGAGTTGGCTACAGGTGTGTTCCAAACCATCAGCATCACACTCAGTATAAAGGGGGAAGACTGCTGAGGAAAGGGCTGCCTCTTCCCGGGCTTCCTCATTCCCCTGCTCTGGAGTACTGCCTTCCTGTTCAGTGTGGCTGCTGCACCTCTGCTGGGCTATGACTTCATGGACTCTATATTGGTGTTGAGATCAGTTTGTTGTTTCCTTCTATCTATTTCATTTCAGCCTGTGGGTCTCCTCACATTTTCCTGCTCCCCCTTCACTGCTTGGGAGGGGTCATCAGATGATAGAGCAAGTGCTAGAGTTCAGCCCCAGTATGGGTTAAATGGAGACAAATGCAAACAAAATATTGTAGAAACTTCAACCTCTGCCTTCTGCATTAACTTTAGAACTATGTTTTCAGAAAACATTTCCTCCTTGCCTCAGTATCAGTGCAGGATTACGAGTTTTAATGGCAGGCTATCAGACACGCGTTTCCTCAGGAGCAAAGTAGTGCTGATTTTTGACACAGGAACAAGTTCTTGTCCATCATTTGCAGAATGGAAACTGTGTGTAAATTATCCTACTATGGGTGAGGGATATGTGATTTCCCACTCAGGTGTGGATACACCTGCAGTACGGAGAGGTGAAAAGAATTTATGCAGATGTGCAAACCATTTAACCAGAGGCATATATACCATGTCTTGTGATGCTATTGGTAGGTCTATATATGGCTTTTAAGCTACAACGTGGTATTTCTGTGCCTGCTTTAGTTATGTTGCGCTGAGCACTCCTTACACAATAAAAGAATGCACTGCAACTGGCAGCAGCTGACACTGGGTAAGCTCCTCATGAGGCAAAGCCCTTTGACAACTTGAGTTTTGCAGGTGCTTTTGGATTTATTTATTGGTTTACATTCATCAATCTGTCAATGTTGTTCCTAAGGAAAAAAAGTATTCTGTTGAATGATCGGAGGTTAGTGATATTGGGGAAGGACTTTGGGGAAAGAATCAAGGGTGAAGCTTTTTTACCATGAGGAATAGCTAGCTGAGCATTGCACTGGACTATGGTGAGGGGGAGGTTCAGACTGGATGCCAGAAAAAAGTGTTCACCGTTCAAACTGTTAGATATTGCAGTCAACTCCCATGGGAGGTGGTAGATTCCCCTACATTAGGCAGTTTCAAGGCCCAGCTTGACAGGGTGCTGTGCCATCTCATGTAATCTATATTCTTACCCTGCAAGATTGGCCTAGATGATCCTTAAGGTTCCTTCCAACCTGGTATTCTACAAATCTATTGATACAAGCATTTTAAAAACAACTGTTTATTCAACAAGAGCTTAGTCTACTGGAATAGCAATCAAGTTCTATATGTATGCTGATTTAGCTCTTTAAAGGTAGCCTGGCTGCCTCCCTGATGCTTTGATACTATCAGGTTTTGTATACAGTCAGAAATGTCAGATTAAGCAAGGCAGCCATACACTTTTAGGTGTTCTGAAGCACTTGGAGTGTGTGTACTGGGAAGGCAGTGATAGCCTTTGTATCAGAGAGCAGATCTGAGACCCTCAGGTAGAATGTAGAGAGTCAGCTTCCATTCATGTTAACATTTTAGCATTCACTGAGGGGCCTGACATTACTTTCTACCATTTGGAAGATTCTAAAGCCACCAGATACTTCAAATTGCAGTTTTTCTTTTATGGGGAGGAAAAAGAAGGCTTCAGGATAATTGATTTCTCCCTACTGCCATGTGGAACGTCCTATAAAAAAAGAGATTATCTATGGTTTCCTTAGTCAGTTTTGTGAAGATATTTTCTTCCCAGAAAGGAGTTGTTGTGAAGAACCACAAAGAACACCAAGAAATAAGTCTGTGTCTCCTTGCAAAACTGTTTCATCTGTTACACTTCTGCCATCTATCCAGGAACACACAGGAGCATGAAGGGGAGTTAAATAAAGATACTTAATCAGTGTACATAAGGTGCATTATGTTCCCATTTCCTTGCTCATCCATTTTCTTTTATCTAGATGTAAAGTGATCAAAATATAGGAAACAAGCCATTAAGAGAATCTCCATGGTACTTGAAAGATCTCTAGCTACTGTGAACCTCTGTGTGAAACCCAGACTCCTGCAGCCATGAGTTCCTTCCAGAATTAAATGAAGAGACACTTCTAGTTCAGAATTACATCTAGAATGCTGCGATTTCCTAAAGTATTGCCCATGGTCATTAAAAGTCCTGTCAGCCACTGAATGGTGACTGACAATCACTTCAGTGAAGTCCAGCCAGCTGCTGCTTGAAGTCTGCTATTGGAACATGCAATCTGGGACACTGGGGCAGCTACCCTGCAAGGATATTTTATTAAATTAACAGTAGTGAATGGTGCATAAAATTGTCACTAAGACAAATTTATTACAGTATGATTTTATTCTCATATTATTCTGTCTGGGGTGCTACCCCAACAGAGTTTCCAATTCAGTAGCGTGCCTGAAGCCAGGGGGTTTATCAGCAGTGTGTCAAAGGGTGCCTGGCTCTCATTCATATATAATTTACTCTTATTACATGAGATATTTCTACTTTTCTGCACTAACAGTTGTATATTTTCTAATGAAGGTTTAAATCAACTGGGAACCAGGGTGTGAATAGAGTTCCAGTATATTGTGCCAAGTATGGATTGTTTGTCTTCCTGTTAGTTATGGATTGTGAGTGTATTATTGCTGAAGGAAAAGTTTTTGGGGGCTTTCTATTTCTTTCATGTGCTTATTTATAATGTAATATGAATCATAGGAACTTCTCAAGTGTTCAGCATTAATCATATAATTTAGAAAAAGGATCTGAGATTGTTCAGAGAAATGTACGAGCCTATACAGCCTGCCTAGGTCAGCTTTGTCCTTCATTTAGCTTGTGACAGTAACTCTGTCACCATTGGAATGTGCTGCCCAGGGAGGTGGTGGAGTCACCATCCCTGGAGGTGTTCAAGAGGGCATTGGACGTGGAACTTGGTGCCATGGTTTAGTCATGAGGTCTATGGTGACAGGTTGGGCTTGATGATCTTTGAGGTCTCTTCCAACCTTGGTGATTCTGATAGTATATTGGTGTGTACTATTTACCAGCTGGATCTAGAATCTGAGCTTTGATTTTCAGACCAGTGGCACAGTCAGGTGGTAGCTGACTCTTACAGCGTAAGTGAACTCTGTTAGTCATGCTCACTGGTATTTCACTTATGAAAAGGTGGGAGACCTCAGTATCACACTCCAAAGAGAAAAAGGAGAATGTTTGAAACTGGCACAAAAGGATTCTTTTCTGCACATTTTTGATGAGAAATGCTGCTGAAAATCAGTGGCCACCTTATTTAAGTGTAAATATTATCATATTTTCATCTATCTGTATACTGTACTTCAGCAGAAATTAGTGTTCATAAAGCTGCTATGTAGCTCTGCTAGTCAAACATTAAGCACTGAGGAGTATCCATCAGTTCAACTGTTTTGCTGGAGTGACAAATGCAATTTTAAAGGAATACATTCAAGAGAAGGCTATCACACAGTGTTGCTATCAATTTTTATGTAATGAAAGAGATTAAATGAATCCTTGCTAATGCATTATTGATATGTGAAGAACAAGAAGAAACAAATCACACACATTTTCCCACTTAATTATTGTGCTAGACACTCATTGTCATATCATTGACCTATTTGGTCATGCCCAAGTTAATCATGCCTGAACCTTTTCCCAGTGGGAAATAAGCCTCTCCACTTCCTGTCTTGCAGGAATATCAACTAAAACTCAGTCACATATGCCCATAGTCTGATCACTGCAGCCCACCGTAACCGTCGTCTCCAGCAGCGAAACTGCAGTCTGCAGCATGCCCGTGAGAGCTGGTGTCAGACACCCATCACGTCCTGTGTGCCTTCCTTCAGCTCTGCTCAATCACTTGCCGCAGCAAATTATACCAACCTCTGTTTGTAAAAGTGTTCCACTCCTTCCTTCCTTCCTTTTATTTGTTTGTTTGGGTGTTTTTTTTTTTGGGGTGGTGGTTGTTGTTTGCAGGGAACTGTTTTGTCACACTGAAAGAGAGTTTATGTGCAGTGACAGCCTAATAAGCCAGCAACTTTAGTCGCTTATTAAAGTCAAGCATGTGTCTTTGTTTCATGTTGCTAATGATGTGGAACCGTGGAGGCCCGAGTACATTTCGTCTGGACGGTGTGGGAGCGAATGCTGAGAGCTCATTACTTGGCTCCCCATTGGAATCCTGCAGGCTTCTGCTCATTGAGGAGACTGTGGGGGCTTTGACAGAATTATTATACTGAATATTTTTAGACTCATTAACTATATCACCAAAGCAAAACATCTCTTCCTTAGATGCAAATGGCTGCAGCTACTGTGGCTTTGCTTTAGTTATTGCAGAAAAAAGGATGAAGCTTGAAAACAACTTAGGGAAAGGATTTTCATGCCCGAATGTTTGAATTTGTAACTTAGGCTGGGAATGTGTAAGCCTTCTTTGACCACATTTAAGCCACTCATGTCTAAGTGCCACTTAAAAATGCATGTATTCAGTGGCATGTGGTAAGTGGTGCCCAGTCTTTTAAATCTAGAAAGTGCCATTGAAGTACACAGCAGAATGGGAGCCTTTTGAACTCCCACTTCCTAATTTCAGAGCAAAAAGCTTTAAATCTTAAAAAGCTCATCTTAAAGTAATTATAGATGGTTGAGTTAAGCCTTCAAAGGTAGAGAAATTCAGAGTTAGGGCTAAAAATTCTGACTTTCCTTTAACCTAAGTGCTGGAACCTATGTACTGTGCAGTATGAAAAATCACACACTTCTCCAGGCCTAACCAGACAGAGTGATTTAGAGATGAAGAGTGAGACAAAATTTTTAGCCAGAGTCTGAATTTCCTTGCTGTGATGAGTTTAAGCTGGTTCTTAATGTTACTTTATTGTAGCTTTTGGAGGTTTAATTGAGACTTAAGATGTACTTGAAGAAAAATATGAATACCTTAAAATTAATTCTTCAGAGCAAAGGACAGAAAATTGCATTTATGGCTCCATTTGTTGGAAAAGTGAAGTTGGCTGTGAACTGTACATTATTTCACCACCTATAAAATTGTATTTTGATTTCTTGATGGAGACCTTCTCTGTATGTTGTGTACAACCTTGGCTGTCTTCAAACTATGAGCTTGAGTAATTGCCCAGACTTATGAACATTTAAAAAAGCTAAATACAAATGTTCTTCTTCCCCCCCCCCCAAGAGTGCCAACTTTTGTTAGGATTTTATTCTCTAGATTTAGTGTAGGTGGGGAAAAAAAAAAAAACCCACACCACAAATATTTTGATTCCTTGGAAGAGAGATGTTGCTTTTATTTGTGGTTCACTTCCTGCTGTAGTATGCTCTGACAATGGTGACACTGTCTTTATACATCAAGAAGTTCTTCTTTCTGTGACTGCCAAGGGACTCTGGAGGGAATACTTTGTATCTGAAACATGTTTCCCTTTGGGATTTCACCATTAGAATAACAGTTCTGATCAGCAGCCCATTAGAATTACACATTTTTTTTTCTGAAGCTATGAAAAGGAATAGTTAAAAAGCTGACAGATAAGAAAGTCAAACTGAAATGAAGTTAAATTTTGTGGACAGGTTGCCCCTCAAGCAGTAATTCATCAATAAGGCTGAGAGGAGTTTTAACCTAAGCTCTTTGGGTAAGGGAAGCCTCCGAGTGGCATCACCCAGGCGGAGTGGGTGCAGCTTTCCTTTTGAGATCATGCAGTTCCTGTTCTTACCAGTTTGTGGCACAACATTATTTGATTTAGATGTTGGGCAAAGCCAACCCAAAGTCAAGTGCCGTGTGCTAGCTACCTCAACCTTTGTGTTTTAGCACCTAGATAAAAGTATTCCAGTATTCACCAGGCAAACTCAGTCAGGCAGGACTCTAAACATGGGTCCCAGTAAGGAAGCCAAGTCTAAACCCAATGACCATGGCTGTTCATTAAGTAATATGAACAGCTTTTCCTTTAAGCTGCAGATGACTTTTCAGATTCAAATGTAAATACTCAGTCAGGAAAATTCTCACCTGCAGAACCAGTTCACAGTTGTGATTTCAGATGTTGTGCAGTAAAAATAGCCTGGAGCCAACACACCTGTCTAGATATGTAGATGATCCACGGGAAATAAAACAGACTTGAGCTGTTGGCATGCAAATGTGATTGTTTCATTTCCTACATACAGGATTATCAGCAGATTAGTAGATGTAATAGTACTACAAGCAGATGTTCACTATCACTTATAGTATTTACAACTTTATACTTTTCCAACATCAAAATCACAGTACAACCCCACTTATATCCATCTCTTTACTTATTTTAGCTATTTTAATGATTATGAAGCTGTCCCCTTTTGATTTTGTGGGGGGTTGTCCTCTGGATCTCCACAGGGGACTTTCAGCCTTACCTGGTGGTTAATACTATGCACTGCTGTATTTCAGCATTGTGTGTTTGAAATCATGTGAGTCACCAGAGAAGGGCAACAAAGCTGGTGAGAGGTCTGGAGCACAAGCTTTATGAGGAGAGGCTGAGGGAGCTGGGGTTGCTTAGCCTGGAGAAGAGGAGGCTCAGAGGAGACCTTATTGCTCTCTACAACTACCTGAAGGGAGGTTGTAGCCAGGTGGGAGTTGGTCTCTTCTCCCAGACAACCAGTGGCAGAACAAGATGACACAGTCTCAAGCTGTGCCAGGGGAAGTTTAGGCTGGGGGTGAGGAGAAAGTTCTTCACAGAAAGAGCGATTGGCCATTGGAATGTGCTGCTGAGTAAGGTGGTGGAGTCGCCATCCCTGGAGGTGTTTAGGAAGAGACTGGATGGGGCGCTTGGTGCCATAGTTTAGTTGATTAGATAGTGTTGGATGATAGGCTGGACCCAGTGATCCTGAAGGTCTTTTCCAACCTGGTTAATTCTATTCTATTCTTAAACACTATTAAAGTGAAGGCATGTATAATATGCCATGAGATGTGGCATGAGGACATATAGAGTGTGTGAGGATACAAAGCTCTCTAGGAGCAGTCCCTGGAGCGAGCTATATGTAGGCTTTGCCTGCAAGACAGTGGTTGGGTTACTCTGAAAACCAAGGAGTGAACCAATGGTGATGATGATCAGGTGTCTAGTGGTGGAGTTTGCTTCATAGTCCTCCTTTATTTTGCAGTGTTGATATATCCTCATATCATGGATAAAACTCCTCTCGCTCTACTATTATTTCACAGCTTCAGGCTACTTAATACATAATTTTTTAACTCTCTTAGGGAACAGAGGCAACATGAGATTAAGACATTCTAGAATCAGACTGAATATTTGTGGGATGGAGACTGGCCACGGTGGGAAAAGGACACAAGCATAAGGATAGACAAACAGTAATCTGGGAGGGGGAAAAATTAAACAAAAAAAGAGTGGTCCAAGGAGATAGTGGAGGTCTCCAGTAAGTTTGAGTCAAGCTATGGATAAATGGCACAAGCTTTATTACAGCCATTTTCTTTTTGGAGACTGAGAAGGAATGAAAGGTTCCTAAATCTCAGCTGCCTTTTGTTCAAGAACTTGGATGAAACCCTTTGGGGTAGAGTTTAACCCCTTTTTAGCTCTGTCTCACAGGAAATGCTGTTGTAGTCTGCTGAAACAGTCTCCCCCAGGAATGTTCACATTGTGAATCCACCCGGTGTTTTGAAAAAGATAGGAAAAAGACTCTAAACCATATCATTGGTCTCTTCTCCCAGGCAGCCAGTACCAGAACAAGAGGACACAGTCTCAGGCTGCGCCAGGGCAGGTTTAGGCTGGATGTTAGGAAGAAGTTCTATACAGAGAGAGTGATTGCCCATTGGAATCAGCTACCTGTGGAGGTGGTGGAGTCACCTTCATTGAAGGTGTTCAGGAGGAGACTTGATGGGGTGCTTGGTGCCATGGTTTAGTTGTTTAGGTGGGTTGGATTGGTTGATGGGTTGGACGCGATGATCTTGAAGGTCTCTTTCAACCTGGTGTATTGTATTATTGTATTGTATTGTATTGTAATACATAGGGTTTTAAATTAGCATTGCAGAGCAACTGTATGTCTGGCGTTTCCTAACTTCTGAACACCCTTTTATTATCCTTTTAAGGTAATTGTGTGTGATTATAAAGGCATTAACTAGATTCCTTTTTGCATCTTTCATTTATCTGCTAATCAGGAACATAATACCGAATCTCTCTGTGTAATTGTGACTGTTGGGAATGTTGGAAACTGAGACAGGAGGAACCTGCTGACTAACTCATGGTTACCAAAGTCCCTGACTCAGGCCATTAATGGTTTAAATACATCCTCATTAAAATAGTTTAACTAAAGATATTTTTTCCATCCTGTTTATCACTGCTGTCAGTTCTTATGTGGGAAAAGCGTGATTTGAAAGGCTTTATACAGGCTGCATTTCAAAGGAGGATTAAAAAGTCTGAAGTTCTTGACACAAACAGTGAAAATGAGTCTGAAGCTTACATGCTAGTAATGACTTCCTTGTTTTCATACATGCTTGAATTTTCATCAGTTCTGGAGAATTTGTCATGTGTTAGGAAAGGATGGCTGTGCAGTCATAATCCTTACTGGGAAGAAAAGTGAATATAGCCACCAGTTTGAAGGTGGTGTCCATTAAGTGCAAACATCTTTGGAGGCAGTGTTTAACAACTTCTATCTGCTCTCTTAATTATAATTCTTCCTAATTTTACATTTGCCTTGTAAATATGACACCTGCTCAGTAAGGGCTGTAACTGCTACATGTGAAACCTTTTTGAACAAATAATATCTAAGGTGATTTTGTTCGGGAAACATAATGTAACTAAATGATAGTAATAAATAGGTGAAAATTTGCCAGCAACATTAACGAAACAAAAGATGAAGTGTCTGTGCCACATCTTGGGTTTAATTAATTTCTAATTGCTAGAAACTCAGTTTTCAGTGCAAACCTGCTTAGAGTTGGAAGGAAATACTCCTTGCTAGGCTGGAGTCTGAGACTCCAGCACTGTTTCTTCAGCCACATTACCTGAGGTCTGGGTAGCCTGACTGCACCTGTGTGGCCCCTGTGGCAGAGGTTGTGGTCCCAGTTTTGTGGTGGGGACTCTGGTAGCTGACAGTAGAGCCAGATACTTGACACCTGGAGGTCCTGAGGTGTTCCCCAAAATCTGGGGCACAAGTCCTGGGTCCTTGTGCCCTTGGGGCCAAGCATGTCAGTGTTTTAAAGTGTGCAATTTCAGGGCAGTCAACCTTGTCAGTGTTAATGGGCTCCCTGTTGAGGTGCTGAGGGATAAGGTATGGATCTATCTGGGCTACAGCCTGGCCTCCTAGGACTTCCAGTTTCCTTGCTGCAATGTAGAAATGAAAAATCCTAGGGCCCATTGCAGTTATTGAGCAAATTTGACTTCAGGTGCTGTTAATTTCACTAGTATTGTTGCTTTTTGTTTTTTACTTTTCTCATTAATTGAAAAGGTGGTTGTCAGCTTTGCTTCTCTTCACCACTGACTTCACCATTTGGCTCTCCCCCTGTTCCTGAGAGCACGGTGTGAAATATAAGATTCGGCTGTGGTTGCTTCAGGCTTTGGCCGTGCTCTGTAGCAAGGGCACACCTGTCTTTGGTTTCTGGGACCCCCTTTAACCTTCACATTCCCTTCCTAATCTCATCCTGCCTATGATTTTGTGCTGATTATTAATTCAATTCTCACTATTTATGAAGATCATGTGTGCATCTGAATCTTTCCAAGACACTTCTGAATGTAGGGCATGAAGATGACATCTAGTCTGCAAAATAAAAGAGGGTTAGGGACCTAGCTTGGTCTGCTTCATAGTCCTCTGTACTGTACGTTTATGGTACCATATACTGTTTAGACTTGTGTTAGCTAGGACTAGACAAGACTTAACATGAGCTGAGGAACATTGATTTATGGCATTCTATGGTTCTAAGCAAGGAACATGGGTGGGACAGCACCTGCTTTAGTTCCCTCCACACAGTACAGTATTCCACCACTATCCCCAGAGGTTTAGCTACACCCAAAGGTGTGCAGTGCTACTCTTTGTTTCATCTTCAGAGTCTGAAGCATAGCCTTCACATTAACTAATTCAGCCATTAACCACTCTTCCCCCTAAAAAATACTTGGTTTGCACAAGAGTGAGAAGTGGTAGTGGACTGCATAGTGTGGACAAAGCCAGCCTGTGCCACTCAGCTTTACTGCCACAGGATGGTTCCTAGCTCTGTTTATTTAACGATACGAAAGTAGCCCCAGGGGTTGAGAAACAATGTGCATCTCTAAGATGCAGTCAGCCATCAGCACAGAGGTAACATCTGGCAAGAAGTTATGCACATCTTAATTGGCCAGCTGTTCTGCTGATTGATTCATTGCCTTCCAGGAAGCACACTTACCTCTCCCTGCTCAAGTTGGCCCTGCAGAACATCCAGCCCCTGGGCTGCTGCTGCTGGCTGAGTGGTGCATTGTGCAAACCCATGTGGGAGATCCTGGCTGGCTTTGCTCAGCTGAAGGCTGCGTCATTCCTGAAGTGGTTAACTGAGAGTCAGGTTTCTGTCCTGGCCATAGGGATGCTGGTGGGGATTCAAACAAACATCCAGGTGCATGTGCAAGTGTCAAGGTGCCTGTTGTATGACCTGGGCTACTGCAGTGCATGATCATGCTGCACAAAGCCTAGGAATAGGCTGGTGGCTAACATCTCTGGTAGAGGTGACTGCCAGATGCTAACGGCCTAGAAATGCAAAGGAAATTGCAGCGCTGTCTGGTCACAACAGGCTGGTTCCTGGCCAGAGAGCAAGATGGGCTTGATTTATGATCCTTGAATTCTCATGAAGTTACAGGGGATAACTGATAAATGCATGTGTCATCCAGAAAAAAAAATAAAATGTCTTCTTTTGAAACTCGTTTTACTGTTCTGCAATAATCAGGAAATGAATATGAATCAGAAGTAACAGCTTAATACAAATGTTTATCATCATAATGTTTGATGCTCCTTAGTCAAGACAGGCAGGGTGCTGTCTGTATTCTGCTGGATCCACAAGTGAAGTACATCTTGGTAATTAATCTTAGCATATTTCAAAGGTAGCAAAGAAAGCATGAATTCACCCTTCACAAGGATGAGGTTGATCTCAGACCACACTTAGACCACAGTGTGCCCAGGCAGCCAAGAGGGCCAATGGCATCCTGGCCTGTATCAGGACGAGTGTGGCCAGCAGGAGCAGGGAAGTCATTGTGCCCCTGTACTCAGCACTGGTTAGGCCATGCCTTGAGTCCTGTGTCCAGTTCTGGGCCCCTCAGTTTAGGAAAGATGTTGAGTTGCTGGAATGTGTCCAGAGAAGGGCAACAAAACTGGTGAGGGGTTTGGAGCACAAGCCCTTTGTGGAGAGGCTGAGGGAGCTGGGGTTGCTTAGCCTGGAGAAGAGGAGGCTCAGGGGCGACCTCATTGCTCTCTACAACTACCTGAAGGGAAGTTGTAGCCAGGGGGAGCTGGTCTCTTCTCCCAAGCAACCAGCACCAGAACAAGAGGACACAGTCTGAAGCTGCACCAGGGGAGGTTCAGGCTGGATGTTAGGAAGAAATTTTTCATAGAGAGAGTGATTGGCCATTGGAATGTGCTGCCTGGGGAAGTGGTGGAGTCGCCATCATTGGAGGTGTTTAGGAAGAGACTGGATGGGGTGCTTGGTGCCATGGTTTAGTTGATTAGATGGTGTTGGGTGATGGGTTGTGTGACTGGTTTAGGCTGTGCCTTTAAGAAATGGACACTTTCTGAACACTGGCTGAATGTTTTGGGATAATAACAAAAACAAAGATATGCTAAACTGATTTCATTGGTGGATTTGGTATAATGCAACTTTTAGTTTTGGGGTCAGTCTGTTTGGAGTCAGTCTGTTCTTCTCTGTCCTGTTGGCTGGCCTGTTTCTCTCTCTGAAGCAACAGCTTGCTGGGCAGGAATGACCTTGCTAACCAGATAAGAAAACTAACTCTTGCATTCGCTTTGAGCTTAACAGAATTTTCTCCTTAATTACTTTCCTTTCCCTCTCTCTAACCCTTTTTGGGAAAAAAAGGGGAGGGAGGGAGAAGGGGGACAGCGGCCGGGGGGGGGGCACACCCTACTCCGGCTGTGGGTCTCCTGTATTACATACATTGCTGTATATTTCTATATATATTGTAAATATCGTATGTTTTTGTACATATTCATTGCATTCCATTTCTGCTTGTAAATATAGCTTTCATTCTGCTTCTCCAGCTGAGTTAGCGGTGGATTCTTTGTGTGTGGGGGAACTTTCTCACCCTACCACAGTTGCCATCGTTGGAGGTGTTTAGGAAGAGACTGGATGGGGTGCTTGGTGCCAGGTGGTTTAGTTGATTAGATGGTGTTGGATGATGGGTTGGATGTGATGATCTTGATGGTCTTTTCCAACCTGGTTTATTCTATTCTATTCCATTGTTTGGGAAAGTAGTGTGGCACATGCATGCTAATGCCAGATGATTAGTTTTATTTTTAAGATTACAAGCTCATAACAACAATAAAAATCACTGCAAAATGCCAAAAGAGTGCCAGTTCACTTTGGGAAAAGTATGTCGACAATTATACTCCAGAAATCCTTTAGGAGGGGACAGAGAATGAGGTACAGTGCTTTATTGTGCAATTTCTCTTTAGAATAAGCAGCAGAATCTGTAAAAGGAATGATTAGAGATTATGGCTGCTTTAACATGAGAAATTAATGGCAAGGTCAGGAATTTCACTGGAGCAATCTTGTTTACTTGCAAGGTTTGGGCACTTGGGTTTGTGGTGTCTGACATGTTTCTCTAACAGCCTTGTGCAGATACAAGACATAAGGTGAGGAAAGTTGTTGTGTGCTTCTACAAATGAAAGCTTTGGAGGCCAGTTTGAAAAAATAAACAAACAATTTAAACCTTTGGTTTGGGTGAGTGCAGTTATCTGCACCTTCTGAAGATCTTGCCATTCATTGCTTCAGTCTCCTGGGGATGAAATAGCAGTATTTGATTATCAGTGTTACTGAGTGATATGGAAAGAGCCATCTGGATAAGTACAGATATATTCCCTTTATATAGCTGTAGAAACTGGGAAGTATAAAAATCTGTGAGGAAAGAATAGCATCAGATGTATTCTGTATCCACTCAGGATCAAACTTGAGGCTACATTTTCAGGAACCTAATGCAGAAAGCCCACTTTTTATTTCCAGAGTGGGCTTACAGCGAGTAGCCACAATAAGCAGAGAGAGACCCTGATCTTATCCTATTATCTCTTTTCCTTGCTTTTTTCCTGACAGCAGTCAAAATCCTACCAATGTCTCTTTTTATTGTCTTTTTTTCTTTTTAGTTCCTCCATTAACCAATGTTTCCCTCTGCATTGGAGTCGCCATCATTGGGGGTGTTTAGGAGGAGACTTCATGGAGCGCTTGGTGCCGTGGTTTAGTTGATTAGATGGTGTTGGGTGATAGGTTGGATGTGATGGTCTTGAAGGTTGTCTTCCAACCTGGTCTGGTCTGGTCTAGTCTGGTCTAGTCCATTCCATTCCATTCTAGTCCATTCCATTCCATTCTAGTCCATTCCATTCCATTCTAGTCCATTCCATTCCATTCTAGTCCATTCCATTCCATTCCATTCTAGTCCATTCTATTCTATTCTATTCTATTCTATTTGTTGGTAGAAGATGGCCCTCTGATTTTCAGCCTTTTCTTCATTTGTTTTTCAGTGGATCCTGCAAGAGCAGTTTCCCCTTTTTTATGCTACTAATCTGCTTCCCAAAGCATTAACGACTGGAATAAAGTCAAAACACCCAAAAGTGCATCTTTTCATGTCCACTTGCACAGCAGCTGAGGTTTGATGTTTGGGTTTTGGGGTTTTGTTTTCTTTTTGCTTGCCACAAGGCTTTTATTTCATTTTTTTTAAACTATATCCAGTGTGTTGACAAAAGAGCTTCATTTCAATGAGATATGTAATCTTTACCAGCAGTCTGTGGAGCAGATTTGACAATCAAGAAATATCTCATTACCTGGGAGCTTTGTGTATTGCACAGGTGTAACTTAATACTTGAACAGTAGAAAAAGACAAATATTAACTGGATTTTGCTAATAAATCTGCCACTCTTACGGAGCCCAAATCTGCAGAGTGGTTGTAATTGCCGCTGTTTGAGTTGTAACAATGAATGGAACTGATAAGGCTTATGTCATTTACATAGAATTTAGCATTCACAGAGCACTGTTGAATTAATATGGCAGAAACATTGGGCCCTCTGATAGAAGATTAGCATTGTCTGAAAAGAGAGGAAGTGTAGATTTGGAAGTGAGGTATCGGCCTCTGCTCAACATGTAATGGTAAATTGCTTAGGTCTGAAAATCATAGTAGGTTGATGAGGGCAGCTACTAGTAGCTAGTACTTCTTTGGTTAGTTTCATCTTGGCTTGCTGCATTTTGTAATGAACTGATGTCTCAAGAGAGACTACTGTAGAATTACAAAATACTGTTGTGTTGAATCCAGAAGGTCAGGCACCGGAAGGTCAGGTACCAGTTATATCAGCGTCAGTCAAGAGTTCTATTCACTGAATGTAAAACAGAGTCATGTTTTGATAAAAGTGAAATAATAATTTCCAGTACTGACAACAGCACAGGATAGCTATGCTTTCAGCTGCCTGGCAGTGATCAAATGTCTAAAGCCTTTTGCAGATCTAGCTGTGGGAACAGTAATGTCAGGAATACACTCTCCTTCATGGCATGCTCTGGTATCAAGCCTCCCCACAGTTCAGCTGAATCTGAATTGATAATCAGCTCTAGAAATTAAAGACTTAACCTGGATGCCCCCCATCACCCCAGAATAAAAGAGAGAGCACAGATTTCCCAGGTATCTCTAGAAGGCTGAGTTTAAATGACTTGGTTAATGTGCCAGAGGTACCTCTTGTGGCAAAGAGGTGAAAATAAACCATTCCTGCAGGGTTGCACTCAGAAGCCTTGATGTTAGAGCACACTTTTGTCTTCCATTTTTCTCTGCCTTCTTCACAGTATCATCCTGATTCATGCTCAGCATACCATCTAATATTCTATTCTATTCTATTGCAGGTGTGCATGAGCTTTCCAAGTGTTTTTAGCATTGATGATGTGTTATTTTACAATGGTACTTTCTATGACTATCACTAGCTGAATCCAGCCTGTGGTTTTAGAAAGATTTCTGCACAACTTCATCTTACTTCCTGTGTGATCATGGAATTAAGGGTGGAAAAGACCTCTAAGTCCAACTGTCAACCCAACACTATGATGACCACTAAACCCTGTCACAAAATGCCATGTCTATATGTTTTTTTGAACACCTGGGATGATACTACATTGTAAATTATTTCCCCTGTGGGAGGAGGAAGAGAGATCCTTTTTTCTGTTGATGACCTCCAGAGGTCCCTTCCAACCCCTGACATCCTGTGATCACTGCTGTCTGCCTTGATGTCTTTTGGCTTCTGGATTGCTGTGTATATTGCTGACATCTCAATTGGTTATTGTTAATGTTAAATACAATACAATACAATAAACCAGGTTGGAAATAGTTTAGGTTCATAATATTTCATCAAAATATGGTATTGGTGGTGGGCTGAGCCTAGTGAGTCTTCTTGGAAATGCTCTGCCCATCTGTTTCTCTCATCTGCCTCAGCTATGTGTATCTTTCCAATCTTGCTGCTGTTTAGTCTGTTTCTTCTTTCTTTTAATATCCACACATGGCTTTAATCACTTGGCAAGTAGCTCTCTTTACCTACTGTAGATGCAACATCATCTTCAGTGCTAGTTCTAGTTCTTTTAAAAGTCCCAATTTGTGTTTCCTTGGATTGTTTTCAGTCTGGAATCACTCTTTCTTCAGAGTAGCTGTGTCTCTAAGTCTGTAATCAGAGAAATTTCAATTCCTTGAGCTGTGTGGCTGAATTTGCTTCAGGCTGCCTCTGAAGGAAACTTCAGGAAATTTCAATTGGTGCTTGAAGGAAAACTCAAAAAAATATTTGTTTTTCCTGGTAAAATCTTGCTGCAGTGGCAATTAATGTTCCATTTTTATGGTTTATGCTTGGATTTTCTTCTTTGGCATTGCTGTATTCTAGTTGCCCAAGGAAGTTGTGGATGCCCCTCCCTGGAGGTGTTCACAGCCAGGTTGGACAGGGCCTTGATGACTTGGTCTAGTGGAAGGTGTCCCTGCCCATGGCAGGGGGTTGGAACTAAATGATCTTCAAGGTCTTTTTCAACCTAAAGCATTCTATGAATGTGTGAAGGCCTAGATGGTTAGGATTACACCAGCTTTCGTTCACAGTTGGGTTTCTTAATCACAAGTTGTCAGTCTTAGAGAAGAAGAGGCTCAGGGGAGACCTTATTGCTGTCAACAACTACCTGAAGGGTTGTTGTGGCCAGGTGGGGGCTGGTCTCTTCTCCCAGGCAACCAGCACCAGAACAAGAGGACACAGTCTGAAGCTGTGCCAGGGGAATTTTAGGCTTGAGGTGAGGAGAAAGTTCTTCATGGAGAGAGTCATTCGTCATTGGAATGTGCTGCCCAGGGAGGTGATGGAGTCCCCACCCCTGGAGGTGTTCAAGAGGGGATTGGACGCGGCACTTGGTGCCATGGTTTAGTCATGAGGTCTGTGGTGACAGGTTGGACTTGATGATCCTTGAGGTCTCTTCCAACCTTGGTGATTCTGTGATTTGACAGTCTGGTCAAAATACACCTCAGGTTTTCAAAATGACTTTTTTTCCTCCAGATTTACCTAGCACCAATAGATGGATATTTGTGCTGACACGCAGATAGGCATGTTGTTGTCAGTGATGAATCTCATCCTGGACCAAAATAACAGATATTATATAGAAAATCAAGTTTCAGTGCTGTATTCCTGATGTACTACGTGACAAATCACTTTGAGGAGCTGGTTTGTGTACCGGGTAGAGCTACACAGAGACAGGCATTCTTACTTGCTCAGCAAGCCTGGTACATGAGCAATCTGATCAGCTGTAAGCCCAGTGAGAGACTCTCTTTACAGAGAACAGTATTCTTATGAATTTTAGTTTATAAAGATTGAAAACATTTCCTGGTGACTATCTGCAGTCAATAACTTTCCAAAGCCTTACAGTTTTCATCAGATTATTGCTTATCAGAGAGCTGTATCACATACAAAAGTCCCCTTTGAGAGCCCCCTTTGCATGAAAGGGAACAGCAGTATGATTTTATAACAGAATAATGTATTTTTCACAGAACACCTCACCAAAAAAATGAGAACTGCTTGGGCTATCCAAACAAATGCAGCCTGAGGCAAACACCTGCCATGCATGTTTTTAGATCAAATGTTTAAAGTGTGGCAAAATTTACAAAAAGAATCCTCTTCTGAGACAAGCAGCACACCAATTCTGCCTATAATAATATTTATTGTCTTTTCTGTGACCCAGAACCTCACAGTGTTGCTGGATCAGACACCTTAGATGCAAGTGTGTATTCTAAATGCAGAGTACATTGGTATCACAAATAATTATAATCTGGGAAAATAAAATGAAATGTTATTCCTTGAGAGGGATCTGATTCTCTCCTTGCATTCTCAGGTGTGAAACAGGAACGGTGAAATTCTGATCAGTTGAATCTCACTAATTAAAAACAGCAGAGAGGAGAATTAGATTTGTAATCATCACCCAATGTAATGCTAGCATCTAGTCACTAGCCAGAACTGATCATTGAGGCAGCCCAAGTCGTATGCTGTTGACTGAGAATCACAGAATGTTAGGGGCTGGAAGAGACCTCAAAAGCTTATCCAGTCCAACACTCCTGCCAGAGCAGGATCACCTGGAGCAGGTCACACAGGAACACATCCAGGTGGGTTTTCAATATCTCTGAAGTGAACAGCACTCACGATGATGATGAGAAAAAGCATCATGAGTGCTGTTCACTTTGTATTCTTAATGGGGCCACATGGCATTTGATGTTTAAGTTGGTAAATACCCCTAGTTTGGGGTCCATTGTCACATGTCAGAAGTCTGATTTGCTCTGGTCCTGGAATGTGCAACAAGGCTGGTGAGAGGCCTTGAGCACAAGCCCTATGAGGAGAGGCTGAGGGAGCTGGGGTTGTTTAGCCTGGAGAAGAGGAGGCTCAGGGGTGACCTCATTGCTCTCTACAACTACCTGAAGGGTGGTTGTAGCCAGGAAGCAGTTGGTCTCTTCTCTCTAGCAACCAGCACCAGAACAAGAGGACACAGTCTCAAGCTGCACCAGGGGAAGTTTAGGCTGGAGGTGAGGAGAAAGTTCTTCCCAGAGAGAGTCATTCGTCATTGGAATGTGCTGCCCAGGGAGGTGGTGGAGTCCCCATCCTTGGAGGTGTTCAAGAGGGGATTGGACGTGGCACGTGGTGCCATGGTCTAGTCATGGGGTCTGTGGTGACAGGTTGGACTCGATGATCTTCGAGTTCACTTCCAACCTTGGTGATACTGTGGTACTGTGATGTTATTTTTAATATACACTGGCAGGACTCAAGGCAAAAAAAGAAACCCAACGTGTACAAAGACCTGTTTTAATATTTTACGGCCTCATTTACAAAGATGCAGAGTACTCACAGCTTCCATAGAATCTAATGGGACTTGTGGAAACTCAGGATCTCTGAAAATCAGGCCATTAATTTTGAAAATGTGCATTAATTACTCTCTAGGCTGTAATAGCTCACTTGGTATTACTACACTCCACATTCTTTTGCAAAAGTGTATTTTTCACCTGGTACACTGCGCTTGCTCCTAAAGAGCAGTCATATCTTATCATGTAAAAGCTCCTTTATAACTGATCCAATTATTGACCTGTGGCATTGACCTTAATGAAATGTAATATTTCCAAAGGAATGGTACAATCCATTGTGTTCATCTGGTTGACAGGCATAATCTTGAAGGCCTCATGCTAACAATAGCTATGGAATTTAGTGAAGTAATTACCTTGATGAAACACAAGCCCGTGTATTTCCACTAAGCAGGGATTTAGGTGGTTTTATCTTACATATTCTAAGTTGTGTCTAGTCCAGAACATGCAATTTTAGCACAATTTACCAAGACCTACAGTCATTTTCAAAGCCACTCTGCTGGTAGATTTTCAGATCTCATTAAAACATTTTTCTTCTAGACTGAGACCTGCCACACCACGCTTTCGAATTCCAAATACTGGCAGATTAAGGAAAAAAACCTGATCCCAGTCTAAACTGTAGATTGTAACAATAATTCCTGTTAGCAAACAGCAAAAAACCTATCAGGTAAGCACTCCCACTCAGAATAATTGTAGTGAGGAGTATTTGCATTGGATGCAGTTCCTGGGAGAAGTGTTCTCTTTTCTATATGTCTGTATAAAAATCCTTTTTTTTAAGTAGTGTCACTCTCAGCTGCTGCACTCACTGCAATTTAGTGCTGTTAGATGCTTTCATGTCATGTGGTTATAGCTGGGTAGATTAATAGGAACTTCTATCTGGAAATTTCTTTCCTGTTATTGTTCTCCCTGAGCAGTTGATGGCTAAGTTAATTCTCTTTAGTTTTGTCATGCACTAAAGCACACATTGCCAAGCTATGATAAGCTTTACACGGGGGGGTGGGGGGAAGGAAGGAAAAAAAAACCCTTAAACCAAACCCTTGTGTCCATCAAAGTCTTCAACTTGCATTTTAAACTTTGGCCTGACCTGATGTGCCGTTCAGAAAGCTCCAAAAGAGGATTTTTTTCAAAGGAGAAAGGTTCAATATGTCCCGAGGCTATCGGTTTTGAGTTAAACTGGGTGAAGTAGAAATATTTTACTCATCAGCTTTGCAGTCACAGAGTTTGCCTCAGCTAGAACAAAACTGCTGAGGCATTTAGAGAAAATTAACCCCCCATCCTGGCAGCCAGATGTGACTGGTTTCTGACGAATGCACATGAGTGGGCTGAAAAACCAAGAGACTGTGAAATTCCTGTCAGGCCCGTACAGCGCAGAATGGGCTATTGACTGCTTTCTATATTTCCCCCCATCATTCTTCTTGAACGCTGCCATTAATTTCCTCTCCTACCCTGACTTGGGAATTTAATATTGTTCCCCTTTTTTTTTTTTCTTCTTCCTTTTTTTTTTCCTTTTTAATCTATCTTCCCTCCCCCCCCCCCCCCCCCACTCCTCCCTTCTTGCCTTCCCCCCACCCCGCCCCTGCCCTGACCCCCTCGTTCCCGTGGCCGCCCCAGGTGCGGGTGCTGCAGAGGCGGTGGCAGGGCAGGGCGGCGGAGCCGGGGCGGCCTCTGCATCCCGGCTGGGCTGGCGAGGATCCAGGCAGCCTCTCAGGAGAACGCTCAGAAAATATTAGCTGTGCAGGTAGGTGATTGCAGGGAAGTCGGAAAGATCATTCTGATCTAGATTGAAAAGCAAATGATGGGTAGTGTGATGAAGCATTAAAACCATATCCCATCAGAGTTTTATAAATTTTTAACCTCTTTAATAAACTGGAATTGCATGAAGGATGAATTCAGTAAGTTAGCACATATACCATGCATAGTTTGGGAGGAGGGGGGGGGGGGAATCACTAAAAAAAATATTAAAAAAAAGAAAAAAAAAAAAAAAAGAGGGAGATGAGATTTATTTCTCCCAAACCTTTGAAGAGGTTATTATAAACACATTGGATATAAAGATTTGCAACACGGAGGCAGCATTAGCATTGCTGCTCACTCCTTTTAGAGGATGTTATTGTGTCCTGTCTCGTGCAAATATCTTTCCCATGGTAAACACTATTGTCATGTTGGCTGTATTCATATTGAATTTCTTCGGCAGGAGGCTGTTTGTCAGTAGTGCTTCACCTCCCCACCTCAGTGAAATGGTGACTTGCCCTTATATGCTGAAAAGTAACACTGTGGGGTTGTGAGAGCTGAAAATGCTTCCCAGTGATGTATGGGCATCCTTTTAATGGCTTGTTCCCCAGATATGTACGTGTTTACTAGGGAAAATAACTGTTGTACATTATAGTTTGAATGTCGCTCTTCTTGTCTTTATCTCAGTCATGTTTCTGTAAAGCCACTCCTGTCAGTCTCTTCCCATAGTTAATGGCCATAACCAGATGACATTTGGGAAGGGCTTTTTAAAAAGGCTGAAGTGAAAATTCTCTTCAGACTTACTCCTTACACAAGGAGTCCTGTTGCTGACGCAGCTTTAGTGCAGGATGTTCTCACAAACCTTGTTTTCTACTTTTTGGCAGTCAGGCTTCATTGTATGAGTGCAGAAACACTTTTATTACCTTTTAATATTATGTAATTACATTTCACAGTTAATATCTGATGCAGTAAAGCAAAAACTAACTTGAATGGGTTCTAGGATTCCATTTAACTGCATCAACATCATGATCTGTTTTCAGTATCTTATTAAGTTGTTTTTTTTTTTTTTTTTCTTTTAAAATCCCAGTGCAGTGGTTAGGCCACACCTTGAGTCCTGTCTCCAGTTCTGAGCCCCTCAGTTTAGGAAAGATGCTGACTTGCTGCAAGGTGTCCAGAGAAGGGCAACAAAGTTGGTGAGGGGTTTGGAACACAAGCCCTGTGAGGAGAGACTGAGGGAGCTGGAGTTGCTTAGCCTGGAGAAGAGGAGGCTCAGGGGAGACCTTATTGCTGTCTACAACTACCTGAAGGGAGGTTGTAGCCAGAAGGGGGCTGGTCTCTTCTCCCAGGCAAGCAGCACCAGAACAAGAGGACACAGTCTCAAGCTGCACCAGGGGAGGTTTAGGCTGGTTGTTAGGAAGAAATTCTTCACAGAGAGAGTGATTGGCCATTGGAATGTGCTGCCTGGGTAGGTAGTGGATTCACCGTCATTGGAGGTGTTTAGAAGGAGACTTGATAGGGTGCTTGGTTGTGTGGTTTAGTTGATTAGGTGGTGTTGGATGATGGGCTGGACCCAATGATCTTGAAGGTCTCTTCCAACCTGGTCTACCCTACCCTGGTCTACCCTACCCTGGTCTACCCTACCCTGGTCTACCCTACCCTGGTCTACCCTACCCTGGTCTACCCTACCCTGGTCTACCCTACCTGGTCTACCCTACCCTACCCTACCCCTACCCTACCCTACCCTACCCTACCCTACCCTACCCTACCCTACTACCCTACCCTACCCTACCCTACCCTACCCTACCCTACCCTACCCTACCCTACCCTATTTCCAGATATGTTCTGCTTCTGCAAAAAACTTAGAAAAATCTCAGTCATGTTGAAATCACAAAGTCAAGAAAAAAAAAATTAAGATTACTATCAGATTTGACACCTAAAGAGTATCTCAAATCAGCATTAATAATCTTATAGATTTTGAGGAGTGTTATAGGTGCTAAACATCGCACTGAGCTGTGAACTACTGAAAACAGGTAAGTCAGGAACTGCACTTTTCTCATTCAGATTTCTTATTTAGCATTTGAAAAACTGGGAAAGCTCCTTTTTTAGTTTCTAGGAGGAAATAGCTGGGATGATTTCTCTTCTCTCCTGTCTTCAGACACTCCCATAGTGAGTAAAGAGCAGAGGTGATTAATGTGCAGCCTAAAGCTCATGACTAATACTAATAGCAGTGATGTAGAAGCCACAGGTGGCAGCTGATTTCCTCACACAAATCTTTATATTACACTAATGTTACACAATGTTTTAATAGCTGTGCTGTGAACCTCATGTGCAGCTGGACTCATGTCAATAACTGGTCCCTGCTATAGTGAATGAGTTTTGCAGAAGTCCTTCACCTCAGCATTCATTTTTCCATTCTCATGCTGAGAAGCTGTGTCTGGAAACCTTGTCACCCTGAGCAACTCAGTGAACTAGAAATGGGCCTAAACAAATCTTTTCATCTAAGCCCCAGCAACATTTGGGAGTGGGCAGATCTGAGTAGCTCAGACCTACCAAGAGCATTCTGTCCAATGTCTGGACAGCATTCTGTTCCTCACCTGCTTCCACTACCCATGCCATCCTTTTGTGATCCTTTTCTGCTGTTCCATCACTCTTGCTATGTTTTTTATGCAGATTGAGGGATAATGGCTTACTATTAAAATAGTGCACAAGGAAAATACATAAAAGGAGAATGGAAAATAGTTCAGCTAAGAGCAATTACCAAAGTGTGTAGAAGAGTGTTTCCTTTCAACAACATGATTGTTTTTGTATCTTAGAGGTCTCAGCAGTCATTTATTTATGCAGGGACTGGTCTTTGCTCTACCTGTCGTTATCAGATCAGTGTATACTTCTATCAGTGAAGTTCTTAAGTTGATGGCTTTCAGCATAGTGACACACAGTTCCAATATAAAATCTTACAGTTATTCCTCTCTTCCTTTTCTGTCAGCAAGAAATAACCTGAGTTTATTGTTCCTGGTGTCCATCTCTGATTAAAGAGTGAGGATGAGAACCCTCAGTGCTGGGCAGCGTGTGAGTGTGCAGTAACACAAGGATTGTCACACACCAGACCTCACAACCCAGTAGCTACCTTGACTGGAGCAAACAGGAGCAGGTGAATCAGAGGAAGAGTGAATTAGAAGAGGCAGTAGATACAGTACATTGCCTGCCTAAGTGTTTTCTAATATTTTACAGAAGCCATGACCTGGGTGACAGACAAAGAGAGACTTAAAAGTAGATAATGGAAGAGGTTTTGGCCTTTTGTACCAGGTACTTTTTGAGTAGCAGAACTCTCCAGTTATACACAGCAGCAGTGTTTGGGGTGAATTATGATGAGAAAGAACTGCCTCGGGCTGGAAGACAGATTTGACCAATGTCTTGTCATTATTAGATACTGATCTAATAAAATAGACACTTCCAAAGGTGCAGATGGACCATAGTGCCTGCAAGTCTTTGTGCCCAAGAAGGAAGAACCGTGCCTAAAATAAGGTGACATTGCCAAAGCCATTGGTGAGGGGGATGTTTCCAGCAAGAGCTATTGCTGGAGTTAGTCATCACTTTTAACACACAATAAAAAGCCCCAACTTTAGGAGGGATACCACTTAATAGCAAAGTCCTCTTGTTAATAATAATAATACAGCATTACCCAATCTGACTACCATTACAGTCAGAGTAGTCCATATTGTATTGTTTGCTTGGAGGATTTCAGTCTTAAATGCATTTAGTAGGGTTTGTTGTTTGCTTGTTTGTTTGTTTTTAATACAGAAAAAAAAAAAAAAAAAAAAAAAAAAACCCAAAAGTAATGTCTTTAATTTAGAAAAAAACCCTAAACAACAAAACTGATGAAAATGGAAACCCTTTTCTCCCAGAAGTGTACAGGCAAGGTGATGTTGTGTTAATGACTTCTGTTTTCTCAATAATGTTTTGGAGTTACAATAACTTGGCTCTTGAGTAAGTTCAATTAGCTATCTAATTGCAAAAATGATGTATGATGGCAGGTGTAGTTTTATTTGGGACTGTGGCTGTGCTTTAATCCTGACAGTCTTCAATTTAGTCCATCCTTTTAGATGATTTATCTTGACTATAGTTACGCTACAACTATTTGAGGGGCCAAAGTGCTAACAGAAAGATAGGGTCATTGGTTTCCTCATTGTAACCTGAAAGCATTTCCTATATGCTTTTTACTGCTGGTGGCATGACAAAGGTGCCTTTTTAATAAATACAAGATCATTGGTCTAATTTTTAAGAGAACTGCACTTTTTATATAAAAATAGATCATCAGAAGTTCCAATATAAAATCTTACAGCTGGAACTCATCTCACCATGAGAGTGGTGAAGCCCTGGAATGGGTTGTCCAGGGAGGTGGTTGGGGCCCCGTCCCTGGAGGTGTTTAAGACCAGGCTGGATGAGGCTCTGGCCAGCCTGATCTAGTGTGGGGTGTCCCTGCCCATGGCAGGGGTTGGAACTAGCTGATCCTTGTGGTCCCTTCCAACCCTGACTGATACTATGATACTAAGTTAAAATTTGGAGAGATGGAAGCAGCTTTACCCATCTTCATTAGGTGGAAATTGCTACAAAGGGCACAAAGTTATGAAGCATCAACCTCACAGACTGTCACTTTGATTTCAGAATGCTGTGATCATTTTCCCCCAGTTTTACTCAAGCTGTTTGATTGTCCTAAAAGCTTTGAGAACTTTTTTGGCAAAGCTGTTGCAGTTCCAACTGAACCACACCGGTTTACACTAGAGCAGCGCTTTGATCTATTTTGAAGTGCCTTTGTTTGAGCAACCTTGCAGAGGTCAGCTCTGGAACTTTGCTGAATCAACTGTAGGCATCTCAGTGGATACTGCATCTGACTGGAGGAAATCTTTTACTGACTGTGTAAAGCCTGTGATTTTCATGATGCCCTGGTCCCACTAAGGCCAGGACCAGCCAAGAAGGTCAATGGCATCCAGGCATGCATCAAGAATAGTGTGGCCAGCAGGAGCAGGGAAGTCATTGTGCCTCTGTACTCAGCACTGGTTAGGCCACACCTTGAGTACTTTGTCCAGTTCTGGGCCCCTCAGTTTGAGAAGGACATTGAGACACTTGAACGTGTCCAGAGAAGAGCAACAAGGCTGGCGAGAGGCCTCCAGCACAAGCCCTACAAGGAGAGGCTGAGGGAGCTGGGGTTGTTTAGCCTGGAGAAGAGGAGGCTCAGGGGTGACCTTATTGCTCTCTACAACTGCCTGAAAGGTGGTTGTAGCCAGGAGGGGGTTGGACTCTTCTCCCAGGCAACCAGCACCAGAACAAGAAGACACAGTCTCAAGCTGCTCCAGGGGAAGTTCAGGCTGGAGTTGAGGAGAAAGTTCTTCACAGAGAGTCATTTGCCATTGGAATGTGTTGCCCAGGGAGGTGGTGGAGTCACCATCCATGGAGGTATTCAAGAGGGGACTGGACATGGCACTTGGTGCCATGGTTTAGTCATAAGGTCTGTGGTGACAGGTTGGACTTGATCTTTGAAGTCTCTTCCAACCTTGGTGATTCTGTATATTACAGGCAGGGTTTGCCCTTTTACTCTCTGAATCCCACTCATTCTTGACTTGCTTCTTAGCTGTCAGATGGTAGTCAACTTAAGCACATCTTCTGTTCTCTAACTTATTAACACAGGTGTGTTATGGTGTCCCTCAGGGCTGACACTCCTCAAAATCTGTGTGCCTTCTCTTTTATTTTTCTCTGTTATGGGTTGAGTTATCACCATTCATGCTGATTACACTCAGTTGTGTCCTTTTTGCCTGCTGATTTCTCTTTAGCAGTCTTGCTGTTTCTGTCTTGTCTTGGAGACATATGCAGTTGGATGACAGATAACTTTTCTTGAGGGGACATGGCTACTCATCTTTTAATTAGTTCTAAGGTGTTGTATTTAGTCACATTTATTCACAGTAAGCATTTTCAGTGTTGTAGTTCTATGTTGTGTTTATTACTCATTCATAGAATACTTATTTTGTACAGTTAAAGGGGAATTGGGGCTAGCTATTTTTGGTTCTGCTCATGAGGGTAATGCTTCTGAATTGAAAAAAAAGCTAGTGAATTTGACTCTAAAGAAACATGGAAATCAACATCCAGTATATAGTTGCTAAAACTATATGGGATTCCTCTCAAATGCTTAGGAATTTTGGACAATAATGTTTGGAATTCTTCAGAATAGGATCCCACATTTTATTTCTATCCTTAAAGTGATTATTTTTATTTATGATCATTTATCTTGTTTCTGCATGATGAGAAGGACCTTTGTAGTGACAGAGTGAGGAAAAAAAAAGCTCAAAGTATGACCAATGCATAGAAGAAATTAGAACTTGCTTGATTTCTTTGCTTCATTTTAATGATCTGTGATTTTCAGGATAGGATAGGATAGGATAGGATAGGATAGGATAGGATAGGATGGGATAGGATGGGATAGGATGGGATAGGATGGGATAGGAGGATAGGATGGGATAGGATGGGATAGGATGGGATAGGATGGGATAGGATGGGATAGGATGGGATAGGATGGAGGATGGGATAGGATAGGATAGGATGGAATGATAGGATAGGATAGGATGGAATGGGATGGAGGATAGGATGGAATGGGATAGGATAGGATAGGATGGAATGGGATAGGATAGGATAGGATGGAATGGGGAGTAGAGTAGAGTAGAGTAGAGTAGAGTAGAGTAGAGTAGAATTAACCAGGTTGGAATAGACCTTCGAGATCATCAAGTCCAACCTATCACCCAGCACCATCTAATCAACTAAACCATGGCACCAAGAGCCTCATCCAGTCTCTTCTTAAACACCTGCAGTGATGGGGACTCCAGCACCTCCCTGGGCAGCCCATTCCAATGGCAAATCTCTCTTTCTGTGCAGAACTTCTTCCTAACATCCAGCCTAAACCTCCCCTGGTGCAGCTTGAGACTGTGTCCTCTTGTTCTGATGCTGGTTGCCTGGGAGAAGAGACCAACCCCCACCTGTCTATAACCTCCCTTCAGGTAGTTGTAGACAGCAATAAGGTCTCCTCTGAGCCTATAGTGGCCTTAACCATCTTAATTCTTCTGTGGCTTCACTTGAAAGTTTCACTATGTGAAATAGATGTGATATGAATCCAGTCTTTCAGAAATGTGTTTACCACCCAAAAGCTCAAGTGTAGGAAGGAAGATAAAGACAGACAAACAGTTCTGCTAGTTGCCTGTTAGGACATGGCCTTTGTGTGGTGTGGTCAAGATCAAGGCCAAGTTACACATAATGCTGAGGTTTACAATGATGATTCTGTAGCTCACTAATCTCTTGTTTGAGACATTGACCAAATATTGCAAACCTCTCAGAGGTTGCTGATTTGGACCACAAGATTCCCTCGTTGAGTAAAACCAGAACAGTTTTGCAGGTACTCACTCCTAATGGTGGGTTTGAATTACAAGAGAATACAGCAACAAGTAAGAAAAATATTCAGTTGTTATGAGTCAAAAAAGAAAATAGCACTTCCTAGATTTGCTTTTCCAGCAATTGACAGTAGCCTTCAGTGGGTAATTAAGAAAAGTGAAATAAAGCCCATATTAAGAAGACAACATTAAGAACAGGAGCTATGAAATGATACTCTTGTCAAGTGAGCAAGAGCTTAGCTCTGGTTTTATTAGTGAAAACTAAGAAATTGGATTTATTTATCCAGTGCAGTGAGTGAAGAATCAGGGAAGTGGCACTTGAAATTAATTATTCAGCCTTGCAACATCACTTTGGGCCATCTGAAGTTTAGTGACCTCCTTCTATCCATTTTAAGCATACATCAAAACACAGGTTTAATGATGAATTGTTTACATGTTGAAAACTCCTTTTTGGCAGCTCTTCTGTTTTTGTCAGAGCCTGAATTAATTATGGTAGTTCATAACATCTCTAGTAAACATGCTGATCTATCATAGATTATACACTCATCTGCTGAACTCTTAGCCATGGTTGCAGGGTAGATTATTTTGTTTAAAGACAGCAGTTACAAAATTTAGGCATTTAATTTAATTATCCCCTCCCAGAGGTATAAAATGAAATCAGAATTCCGGTGTGAATGGCATTGTACTTGCAGAAGAAAACTTGCAGGGACATTTTTGCCTCAAACTCAATAATTTTAGTTATAATCACTAACTATGTTTTTGTTTTACAGAACCAGTATGATTCAGGAAAAAGAATAAAATTGCTTTTAAAGTACAAAAATAATTATGAACCACTTGAAATGTAATGTCTGTATTTTATTTCTCATCAGAATTCATTAGTGTGTAACATCAATAATTTAGCCCATCATTTGCCAACACTGACTTGGCTCAGTAGTTCAATCATGTAACCCTGTAAACTCACTTTCCATTAAAATGAATGTTGCTGACAAAGGATAACTAAAGAGATACTTCATTTATTAGCTAAAGAGATACTTCATTTATCAACATTTTTAAATTAGGAGTTTGGGACCACAGACATTTAGCTGGATAAATTATTCAAAGGAATCTTTGCATTAGGCCTAAAGATGTTTGTGGAATCAAATACAATGTTATCCAGAATTATAACTGCCTTTCATTTGTGTAACATGTAATTCACACGACGCTCTTCCAGAAACCAACAGAGCCACCTGCAGAGAATCAAATGACCTACTGGAATGAAATCCCGCCTGTCATGTGCAAAATTATAAAGTGGGTAATAGTTATCCCATATTTTGATTGACTCAATCAAGCATTTCCCACAGCACACTCCTGACAGGAAACTTCTTACGACAGGCACTGTAATCTGCCCAAGTTGCATGTGAGGTATTAAATGCTTTACTATTGTTTTATTCTGAGCAGCTTCTTCGATTCCACTCATTATTTCCTCCAAGCGTATGTTTCGGATGTGATGTCTCAGCTTGCTGCTTCTCCAGCATTTCTCCTAGTCAACTCTTCTTTCCTAGCAGGATACTGCTTCATTTTCTAAACTTCAGGCCTTTTTTTTTTGTGAATCATAGAACCATAGAATTGTCAGGGTTGGAAGGGACCTCAAGGATCACCCAGTTCCGATGTCCCTGTCATGGGCAGGGACACCTCACACTACACCAGCTTGCTCACAGCCGCATCCAGCCTGGCCTTCAAAACCTCCAGGGATGAGGCTTCCACCACTTCCCTGGGCAATAATACAATACAATACAATACACCAGGTTGGAAGAGACCTTCAAGATCATCGCGTCCAACCCATCAAACAATCCAACCCACCCAACAACTAGACCATACAGCCAAGCACCCCATCAAGTCTTCTCCTGAACACCTCCTGTGAAGGTGACTCCACCACCTCCACGGGTAGCCCATTCCAATGGGCAATCACTCTCTCCGTGTAGAACTTCTTCCTAACATCCAGCCTAAACCTGCCCTGGCGCAGCCTGAGACTGTGTCCTCTTGTTCTGGTGCTGGATGCCTGGGAGAAGAGGCCAACCTCTGCCTGGCTACAACCTCCCTTCAGGTAGTTGTAGAGAGCAATAAGGTCACCCCTCAGTCTCCTCTTCTCCAGGCTAAGCAACCCCAGCTCCCTCAGCCTTTCCTCATAGGGCTTGTGTTCCAAACCCCTCACCAGCTTTGTTGCCCTTCTCTGGACACGTTCCAGCAAGTCAACATCCTTCCTAAACTGAGGGGCCCAGAACTGGACACAGTACTCAAGGTGCGGCCTAACCAGTGCAGTGTACAGGGGCACAATGACCTCCCTCCTCCTGCTGGCCACACTGTTCCTGATGCAAGCCAGGATGCCATTAGCCTTCTTGGCTGCCTGGGCACACTGCAGGCTCATGTTCAGCCTACAATCAACCAGTACCCCCAGGTCCCTCTCTGCCTGGCCACTCTCCAGCCACTCTGACCCCAGCCTGTAGCACTGCCTGGGGTTGTTGTGGCCAATGTGCAGAATACGGCACTTGGATGTGTTAAATCTCATGCCATTGGACTCTGCCCATCTGTCCAGCCTGTCGAGGTCCCTCTGCAAAGCCTCTCTGCCCTCCAGCAAATCAACTGCTGCCCCCAGCTTGGTGTCATCTGCAAATTTACTGATGATGGACTCAATGCCCTCATCCAGATCATCAATAAAGATGTTGAAGAGCATGGGGCCCAGTACTGATCCCTGGGGCACACCACTAGTGACAGGCCGCCAGCTGGATGTGGTGCCATTCACCATTACTCTCTGGGCTCGGCCCTCCAGCCAGTTCCTAACCCAACGCAGTGTGCTCCTGTCCAAGCCACGGCAACCTGTGGCAACCTGTGCCAGTCTCTCACCACCCTCATGGAGAAGAACTTCTTCCTAACATCCAATCTCAATCTACCCATTTCTAGGGTTTTTTTCCATTCCCCCTAGTCCTACCGTTACCTGACACCCTAAAAAGTCCATCCCCAGCTTTCTTGTAGCCCCCTTCAGATACTGGAAGGCCACAAGAAAGTCTCCCCAGAGCCTTCTCCAGACTGAACAGCCCTAACTCTCTTGGTCTGTCCTCATAGCAGAGCAGCTCCAGCCCTCTGCTCATTCTCGTGGTCCTTCTCTGGATGCGCTCCAGCACCTCCAGATCCTTCCTGTAATAGGGGCTCCAGGACTGGATGCAGTACACCAGGTGGAGTAACTTTGACATAAACATTGGGTTTTTTGTTATTGTTGGAAATAAATAGCTACCTGAAGCATGCAAGTAGAAATTCAGGAATAAAATAAAAACATCTCATATTGTGTCTTTTGCCTATGCCTCGGAAGATAGGTCTGGAAGCCAAATCCTTCTTTGGGTCAAATCAGTAAACATCCGTCACAGGATTGACAGAACATGGCTGTCATCTGACTGCATACTCTGGAGGGCTGCTGCTAGCGGTACAGGAGGAACCAATTAAGAACGTAAGCAGAAAGCAAATAAAAACGTTGCAACACCAGTTTGGTGCAAGCAACTACACTGCTGTCCAATTCCTCTTACTCTTTTCTATCTAAAGCAGGGTGTATATGGTTTCTCTGGAGAGCATTCACAGCTTTATCCCTTTCTCAGCCTTTGTAGCGGAGGTATTCTTAACTGCGAGACCAGAAGCGCTCCTCCTTTGACTGATGCCCCAAGTAAATCCTGTTACAGTCACAGACTGTTAGAGATTTATGGTGCACCAGGCTGAGGAGTGAGGGTTCAAATTCAGGTCTTCATTTGTAAGTTTTCTCATAAGAAGCATTTTGTCTGAAATGAGTATTTCTCAGAGCCCAAGCACAATGGCAGCTAAGCGCACATGTGGTAGCAGAGCAGAGATCTGTGTTTGAGACAAAGCAAAAGACACTGATAGCAGCCAGTTAAGGGCACGGAGGAGCTTTGTACAAGGAAATCTGCTTATGTAAATTTTTTCTCTTTGATTTTATGTGAGGGGAGAGTGAGGTGGAAAAGCTTACACCTTAGAGAAATACACAGTTCTCAAGGATGATATTGAAGAAGATGAGCACAGAAGCAGATCTCTGTTAATTGTGCTGTTTCTCATTGCTCTAACATCCGCTATCGCTACAAGGTATGCAGTCTGCATCATCACTTGACTCGGCATCACTTCTCTTGTTCTTACTGGCACTGGAGCAGCAAGCTGAGAGTTGAAGTCTCAGAAAAGAGCAGTTTCTTCCTCACACTTAACTCTCCTCCAAAGCTCTGATGGGTCACAGCAGTTTCACTGAGTCGCTTTAGCATGCCAGCTTGTCACAGCTATCGTGGAATTTTACTGGAGCATTTTAATTATCTATAATAACTCCAGAAAATCCCCTTTTCATTTGGCACAGATCTTTCAAAGCTCCGAGTTTTAGTTTTATTACTACTTCTAAAATAAGAAAATGAGAGAGTACACCAAAGAAGGAGATTTTTAATGCTGTGCTTCACTTCAATTAACTTTTACAGACTACAAAGTCCTGCAAAACAGCAGCAACAAAATATACTTAAAGCTGGTCCCACTGAAGTCAGTGATGAAGTTAGGTTGGCATCCTTAGGCATAGGAGTGTTTTCCTCAGGGTGAAGGCAGAAGGCAGTGTATATTCTCTCACTACCTTGCCTTGTAGTGAAACTTTTATTCTGAAGGCTAAAATTACCTCTGTCTTAATTGTTAAGTGTTGTGATGATAGTTTTGTTATCATCTCGACGGCCTAAGAACATAAGCAACACAGATTTTCTAAGCAAGGTATCTATTATTAGACTAGAATAAAAAAGACAAGGTTTTGAGTACACCAGTTCTTCCTGTTAGCACCATTTCTTGTGTCTTTGATGACTCTCTGGGAGGGTGTTGAGCATTATGTTCTCAGTTTTCAGTGATACATTCATTGATAGTCTGATGTGACAGTTCAGGCTGTGCCTTTAAGAAAGGATAGCTGCAGAATTCTCTAGCTGAATGTTTGGGCGTAAAAAGGAAAACAAAAGGAAGATAATTCTAAATGAATTTGATTGGTAGGTGAGTGGGATGTAGTTTTACAATCTTACATTCTGTCTCAGTCTGTCTTCTGTTTCTTGGCCAGAATACATGCATACTGA
The DNA here is from genome assembly GCA_033816785.1 of Picus viridis. NCBI lineage: Eukaryota > Metazoa > Chordata > Aves > Piciformes > Picidae > Picus > Picus viridis. The sequence continues at coordinate 11,091,148 of CM066571.1, forward strand.
CCCTAAACTGAAACTGATAAGATAAGCAGCTAATTTCTTAACAACTGCTTTGAACTAAGTGAACAGAGAGAGGGGAGGGAGAGAGGGTTTGGGGGAACCCGAGGTGGGATCCTCTGAGGAGGAGGATTTCTGAGTTGCCATCTTTCCTGTAAATTCTTGTATAATGTTGTGAATACTGTATATTTTGTGTCCAGAGAAGGGCAACAAAGCTGGTGAGGGGTTTGGAACACAAGCCCTATGAGGAAAGGCTGAGGGAGCTGGGGTTGTTTAGCCTGGAGAGGAGGAGACTGAGGGGAGACCTTCTTGCTCTCTACAACTACCTGAAGGGAGGTTGTAGCCAGGCAGAGGTTGGCCTCTTCTCCCAGGCTGCCAGCACCAGAACAAGAGGACACAGTCTCAGGCTGCGCCAGGGCAGGTTTAGGCTGGATGTTAGGAAGAAGTTCTACACGGAGAGAGTGATTGCCCATTGGAATGGGCTACCCGTGGAGGTGGTGGAGTCACCTTCATTGGAGGTGTTCAGGAGAAGACTTGATGGGGTGCTTGGCTATATGGTCTAGTTGTTGGGTGGGCTGGATTGGTTGATGGGTTGGACGCGATGATCTTGAAGGTCTCTTCCGACCTGGTGTATTGTATTGTATTCCTTGCATTTCATTACTGCTTGTGAAACACAGCTTTCATTCCCTTCTCCAGCTGAGTTTAGCTGTGCTTTCTGTTGGTGCTTGTGGGCTAAACCATCACACCACTACATCTGATTGTCATTCAGTTCAAAACGTGTGGATATAGCTGGTACAGCAAAGACTTCACCTCCATTCTGGTCTTTCTTAGATCACAATATCTTATTTAGCTCACTGTAAGAATAGTTTTACACTCCTTTGGCCTGTATATATGGTTGAGGCCCCATCCCAGGAGGTTTTTAAGACCAGGCTGGATGAGGCTCTGGCCAGCCTGATCTAGTGTGGGGTGTCCCTGCCCATGGCAGGGGTTGGAAGTAGATGATCCTTGTGGTCCCTTCCAACCCTGACTGATACTATGATATTATGATATAGATGAGTCTAACCACTGCTGGTGTTACATTATCACCTTTTCACCTTTTTTTTTTCCTTCATTTATTTCTCTCTCTTCTTTTTTTAACTACTACTTCTTTCTCCTTAACAGATAGAGTCTGAAAGATAGAGAAAATTTAGGGGAGATAAGGAAGGAAATTATTGGACTAGATAAATCAGATTAGCAATCTAAAACATGATGATGCAATCATCTGAAAGAACTGATAGTTTTTCTTTGATTTCTGGGCTGGAGGTTAGGAGGAAGTTCTATACAGAGAGAGTGATTGCCCATTGGAATGGACTGCCCAGG
>CM066571.1:12460000-12482500 GCA_033816785.1 Picus viridis
AATGTTCAGATGCTTGCAAGATATCCTGCATCAAATTCTGATGCAACCAGGCACACAGCAGTCTAACATTTCCCAGGAAATAGAAAAAGACAAATGCTTTTGACTTATAAATTGTTTTGGTTTGGGTGTTGGGGTGTTTTTTTTGGAGGGGTGATTGGTTATGTTTCCATGGTGTACAAAAAAGGACAAGACAAGGCTGAGTAGATAAACACATACATTATTTAGAGTCCTATATGGGTTTCTTTCTGACTTAGATGATAAATCTGGAAGATTTGTAAATATTTTGAAGTCACTTTCTTGTTCTTTTTCTTTTTCTCTTTTTTTGGGTCTTTTTATCTCTGTGGGAGAGCTACATCTTTAATATATCAAAAGTATGTGCACTTTCCCACAAGGAAAGAAGCATTAGGCCAGGAGTACATTTGCAGCCAAAGAATCCAAAAGCCGTGACACAGGAAGAATAATTATCACATTAATGATAATGGAGTAGGGAGTTTATCATGTATCTGTGAGTGGTGGGATTTTAGGCTTGACAAACATTCTCTGCATAGGACTAGGTCTAAGCCAAATAAATTCCTTTGTATGACTTTATACTGGAGTTATATCAACAGTGAATGTGATTGTCTTTAGTTAGGTACCCCAAGGTCAAGAGGAGTATCCTTATCACCCAGCAGACACAAACATACTGTACTTCCCTTGCTTGTGAAATTTGCAGTTCTCATTTTATCTGTATTTTAATTCTCTTGCAGCCCTTGGATACAGACTCTCACATGTGAGATCCAGCTCCCCCAAGACTTATACTAAATTTTCTGAAGCATCTGGAGCAGTGGAAGTTCAGACTGAAATGTAGTAGAAAAGCAGGGGAAAATCCAATAATATAATTTAGTAATTACTAGTAAAAGACCACAGGGTTTTACTAACATTGCAGGGTGTCAGGACTTGTTTGGATTATCTGGACTCGAACTCTTTTTATCTCATTTTAGTTGAGACAGCAACAGGGTAGTGATAAGGTGACTATTGCCTATCTTCCTTTTAGCTTTGGGCAGTTCTGTGCTGTAACATCTTGCTAGTTACTGGACAGGAATAACAAGTAGTCAGTGTGGATCAAGCTGTCTATAAATCTAGAACACAGAGACAGGGTAGGAAAGCAAAAATGCTGGATGATGCTGAAAAGATGCTGGATGGTGCCAGGTATCCCAAACCCTAAACACAAAGCAGTAGGCAGTTACTGATCAGTAAATGAGTGCAACTGTTGAAGTGGTTCCAGAGGAAACCATGAAGATGATCAGAGGACTAGAACATCTCTCCTATACAGACAGGTTATGAGAGTTGGGGTTTTTCAGCCTGAAGAACAGAAGGCTCCAGGGAGACCTTAGAGTGGCCTTCCAGTACCTGAAAGGGGCTTACAAGAAAGCTGGGGAGGGACTTTTTACAAGGGCCTGTAGTGATAGGATGAGGGACAATGCTTTTGAGGTGGAATAGGGAAGACTAGATATTATGAAGAAATTCTTTCCAGTGAGGGTGGTGAGACACTGGAACAATTTGCCCAGGGAGGTAGTGGATGCCTCCTCCCTGGATGTGTTGAAGGCCTTGAGCAATGTGGGCTAGTGGAAGATGTCTCTGCCCATGGCAGGGGGATTGAAAGAGGTGATCTTTAAGGTCACTTCCAACCCAAACCAGTCTATGATACTGTGATTTGAGGAAACTTGTAAGCTAGTAACCACACAGGGACCCAAGTGTGAGGGAGAAGAAATCCCGGTTCATATTTCTTCCAACAAAGAATTCAGGATGTTTTTAACTTGCTGTAACTCCTATCCTACCCCTTTTCCTTGAAGCTGCTGTCTTTTGGAGGCATTTAAAAGGGTGAATTTACACTGGAGGAAATTATTATTATAGGTTTTAGGAATGATATTATTAAGTGTATTGTTAGCTGCAAGAGTTGATGGTGTTGTAGTTGTGCTAATAATAACGGGTAGGTGATGTGGTTAGACTGGTCAGACCTTATGGGACCAGCAATAAATTATTGGATAAGATGAGTTCCCTTTTCCCAACACAAGAACTATAACAAGTTCTAAACTCCAATATGGAATAACTATTGTAAAAGAAGAACTGCAAATCATATCAGAGTATGCAGAGGAAGGCAGAGACAACTTAGTGCAGCAGAGGTCTTTATTTTGTGTAGTAGTGATGACAGCAAGAATGACAATTTGGGTATAATTCCACTCTATTTCCATCTGGTCCTCCCACTCCTTTCTCCATTACTGCAGTGCTTTGCTGTTTAAGGGTTATTCACCCATTTCCCTAGTTTAAGTCAGTTTTAGTTTAAAGAAAATTTCATCAGCTGTTCCCTGGATTATTTTATATTGTGTCAGAATCCCCCAGTGTGCTGGAGATGATGGTGTTTTGTACTTTCTGTGTTGAAATCTCATGCTTTTTCACCTGTGCAACTATCTTTGATGATTTTGACATGAGAGGAATCACAAAGACTTAGAAAGCTCCAAAGGCAGCCACATATTTTTGTATTTAGACTCCCCTTGAGAGAAAGAATTGGAGTCAGAGATATACTAACTGCAATTGTACCTCCACAAGGGATCCTGATCTAATTCAGAACTCCTGAAGTTCCTCTCCCAGTGACCTTACCAAGACAGTGAGGCCAGCAGAGATATCAAGGTGGCAAGAGAATGAAAAAGAGTGTGTTTTTAACAGGAAAGGCTTGTATTTTAAGAAACAATGCTGACAGCAAAACTGTCTGTCAGAGTTTGCCAGTGGTGATGGTTATTGCTGCTGCCTGTTATAGCTGTAAGTTGGCTGCTTCCATCCCAGATTTCACATGATGAAGATAACATCAGGGTGGGGTTTTTTCATACAGTGTGGACTGCAACTACAAAGGGAATATGAACATGTACACATGTTTCTTTAAACACCTCGTGGCTACAATGCTCACAGAATAGCCAGGGGATGGTTATTTGAGTAATTTGCAAGTATTGCAGTTGTCAGGTTGAATGGTGTTCATGCTCCAGCAACCTTTAGTTTATCCATCCATTGTCAGTCGTTTGGGGCTGAGAGCTTTTAGAAGGACTGTCCCTTTATCATTCATTTTCATTGGATCTTGGACAATAAAGGTACTATTATCAAGTTAAATAAATGATGATACATCCACCACCACTGTAAGAACTGCTACCCACCCAAATGGACTGCAAACAAGTCTTTGTGTACCTCAACTACATGCTCATCTACAGTTCAGCAGCCTGAAGAATTTATTACATGTGAGATGTTGTTTCTTATGCTTCCTAACCTGAAGAGGCTCCTGTACAGTACAGCTGTGTTCTACTAAGTCCACATATATTAAGAAACAATTATGTCAACTTCCACAGGATCACAGGATGTTAGGGGTTGGAAGGGACCTGCAGAGATCGAGTCCAACCCCTCTGCCAGAGCAGGGCCACAGCATCCAGCACAGGTCACAGAGGAACTCATCCAGATGGGGCTTGAAAGTCTCCAGGAAAGGAGACTCCACAACCTCCCTGGGGAGCCTGTTCCAGTGCTCTGTGACCCTCACAGTGAAGTTCCTCCTCATGCTGAAGTGGAATCTCCTGTGCTGGAGTTTATATCCATTGCCCCTTGTCCTATTGCAGATATTTATAAACATTTATTAAATCCCCTCTCAGTATTCTCTTCTCCAGTGTAAAAAGTCCCAGGTCTCTCAGCCTCTCCTCATAGGGAAGTGCTCCAGCCCCTTAATCATCCTAGTAGCCCTCCCTTGGACTCTCTCCAGCAGATCCCTGTCCCTCTTGAACTGGGGAGCCCAAAACTGGATGCAATATTCCAGGCGAGGTCTCACCAGGGCAGAGTAGAGGGGTAGGAGAACTTCCTTCAATCTGCTCAGTCATAGATTGATAGAATCATTCTGGTTGGGAAAGACCTTTAAGATAGAATCCAATCATTATCTAACCCTGCCAAGTCTGGTGCTAAACCATGTCCCTCAGCATCACATCTCTGCCTCTTTTTAAATGCCTCCAGGGATGGGAATTCAATCACCTCTCTGGGCAGCTGATTCCAGTGTTTGAGAAACCCTTACAATGAAGAAATTTCTTCTGATATCCAATCAAAACCTCCCCTGGAAACATCCTCTCTACTATTTCCTCATTTCATAGACTACAGTCCATGCTTATCAGCCAGTGTCACTGGTGGTTGATATCACTGATGCTGGGGCTGGTCTTCTCTTTTCCTCCTTTTGCAGAAGCCTGTGTTGAAAGCATCAGCTGAAGATTCCGCTGAATTCAAAAGGGCACCTCATGTGAACACAGGGCTAAAGATAATCACCTAATCTGAGGTTTCCTTTGATTTAATTCACAGAACTTCTGTTCTTCCTGGACATACCAGTCACTCAAACATTTTTCTCCTTAGCCGTGAAAGTTTAGATGTGTTCCATGTTGCAAAGGAATTAACCAGTGCACCCTCTTTAGTTTTCCCCAGCTGTGTCCCGAGGCTAAAAGTACTTCCAGTAGCATTCTTTACTTTCAAATAAAATTACATTTGTTCCTGGTCTGAACAGTTTTCTAACCCAAAGGACATCAGTAAATTTGCAGATGACACCAAGCTGGGGGCAGGAGTTGATCTGCTGGAGAGCAGAGAGGCTTTGCAGAGGGACCTCGACAGGCTGGACAGATGGGCAGAGGCCAAGGGCAGGAGATCGAACACATCCAAGTGCCAGGTGCTGCACATTGGCCACAGCAACCCCATGCAGTGCTACAGGCTGGGGTCAGAGTGGCTGGAGAGCAGCCAGGCAGAGAGGGACCTGGGGGTACTGGTTGATGGTAGGCTGAACATGAGCCTGCAGTGTGCCCAGGCAGCCAGGAGGGCCAATGGCATCCTGGCCTGCATCAGGAACAGTGTGGCCAGCAGGAGCAGGGAGGTCATTCTGCCCCTGTACACTGCACTGGTTAGGCCACACCTTGAGTCCTGTGGCCAGTTCTGGCTCCCTCAGTTTAGGAAGGATGTTGACTTGCTGGAACGTGTCCAGAGAAGGGCGACGAAGTTGTTGAGGGGTTTGGAGCACAAGCCCTGTGAGGAGAGACTGAGGGAGCTGGGGTTGCTTAGCCTGGAGAGGAGACTCAGGGGTGACCTTGTTGCTCTCTACAACTACCTGAAGGGAGGTTGTAGACAGACAGAGGTTGGTCTCTTCTCCCAGGCAGCCAGCACCAGAACAAGAGGACACAGTCTCAAGCTGCACCAGGGGAGGTTTAGGCTGGATGTTAGGAAGAAGTTCTATACAGAGAGAGTGATTGCCCATTGGAATGGGCTGCCCGTGGAAGTGGTGGAGTCATCTTCATTGGAGGTGTTCAGGAGGAGACTTGATGGGGTGCTTGGTGCCATGGTGTAGTTGTCTAGGTGGGTTGGATTGGTTGATGGGTTGGACGCGATGATCTTGAAGGTCTCTTCCAGCCTGGTCTATTCTATTCTATTCTATTCTATTCTATTCTATTCTATTCTATTCTATTCTATTCTATTCTATTCTATTCTATTCTATTCTAAAAATCAGTCGAGACTAGTGAAATTGACATGCCAACCCAGAAAAATATAACAGATTGATGTTATAGATTAAAACTCTTTCAAAGGTAATTTAAAGGGTCAAACTCTGAAAGTGAGAAGCTAATTCCTAAATCAAAACTTTACAGGTGTGATTTTCCTCTGTCTTTAAATTGGCATAAAGATAAATTGCTATCTAAAACCCTGACATCTTTCATAGCATATCCGTAACACCAAAATATTCATCTGCACAGAGCCTTTTCAGTTGAAAGTGAATAATGAGAACACCTCTATTTTATTTATTTATTTATTTAAAAGAGCATTTAATTCTGAATTGAAAGAATTCTTGGAAAGGAAGGCACTGTTCCCTCAAAATGGATCATGCCAAGCTCCACACACCCAATCATTTTGTCAGACAGGATTCTATTTTCAGTGCCCAGGCTTTAATTGTGGACAAGGCCCATTTACCAATGATAGTTTATTTTGCAGCAGCCCTGTTGCCCCACATCTATTATTGTATTGTACTGTCAAATCAGTGCATCATGTCGCAAATCCATTTTCCACGTGCAGACAAATAGCTGTCTTTTGGATGGGATCACAAGCTCTATGGCTTGCAGAGGCTGCAATTGTGGAAGCAGCAGAATATTAAAGCTGCATTACAGTCTGCTCTGGATTTTTTTTTTGCTTGATTCTGTGAGCATTGATGACATTGAGGCAGAAGTCAAGCAAGCTGCAAATGCCAGCACTGAAGTTTAACCAATGCTTTGATTCTCTGACTATTACACGTGGCAGGTTGGACTCGATGATCTTTGAGGTCTCTTCCAACCTTGGTGATACTGTGATACTGTGATATAAAACAAACATACTGTATTAGCTCCTTCAAGCTTTTCAAAGGATTGTAGAAATCTGAAAAAATAAGAAAAAAAAGAAAAAAAAAGGGAAAAGATAAAGAAAGTAAAAGATTACTGAACAGATTCCAAATGTGCACAACAAAAGCAAATGAAAATAGAATTGGGAAGAGAATGACTGAACAATTTATTTCAATGATGTTGAAATAATGTTAAGATCTCTTAGAAGAAAAAAAAAGCATAACTGAAAGTTTGCTATGATTTTCTGAAGGTTAGAGATAATAAAAAGAAAGCAATGTAACCCAGTGCTCTCTGATTCTTCATATTAAGAACAGAATATCAGGCATTTGATAAGACTTTTCTGAATGTCTCCATAGAATGGAATGGAATGGAATGGAACGGAACGGAACAGAACGGAACAGAACGGAACGGAACAGAACAGAACAGAACAGAACAGAACAGAACAGAACAGAACAGAACAGAACAGAATAGAATAGAATAGAATAGAATAGAATAGAATAGAATAGAATAGAATAGAATAGACCACACCACACCAGGTTGGAAAAGACCTTTGAGATCATTGAGTCCAACCTATCACCCAACACCATCTAAGCAACTAAACCATGGCACCAAGTGCCCCACCCAGTCTGTTCCTAAACACCTCCAGTGATGGTGACTCCATCACCTCCCTGGGCAGCACATTCCAATGGCCAGTCTCTCTTTCTGTGTAGAACTTCTTCCTAAACATCCAGCCTAAACTTCCCCTGGCACAGCTTGAGACTGTGTCCTCTTGTTCTGGTGCTGCTTGCCCAGGAGAAGAGACCAACCCCCACCTGGCTACAACCTCCCTTCAGGTAGTTGGAGACAGCAAGAAGGTCTTGCCTGAGCCTCTTCTTCTCCAGGCTAAGCAACCCCAGCTCCCTCAGCCTCTCCTCACAGGGCTTGTGCTCCAAACCCCTCCCCAGCTTCGTTGCCCTTCTCCAGACATGTTCCAGCATCTCAACATCTTTCCTAAAGTGAGAGGCCCAGAACTGGACACAGGACTCAAGGTGTGGCCTAACCATAGAGAAGACTTTCTTCTAAAGCACCCTTCGGTTGTCCTTGATTTTCTAAAGAGCCTCAAGTCCATTAGCAGCTCTTGTATTATACAGCTACACCATTACCACAAATACAGCACAGAAAGACTCTAGCTTTCTAGTTTTCTCTAGGTGGTTTGGACACAACATGCAAGCTGGAATCACAACAAAGAGATGAGTTCATAAGACTTTAACATAAATACTTGCAATTTTGAGACTAGAGTCTGCCTTTCACTGTCCTAGTCAGTATCAATACTGAGAGGAGTCACTGGATGCTGCAGTAATATAAAACCCACTTTTATATTTTGCTTTTTCCTCTAGTGAGGGTATGAACAACATTTTATTTTTTGCTTTTCTTTTCTCTAACCTCCCTTCTATATTCCTGAAGCTCAGGGAAGCTCAGCATCTTTGAGACTACTAATCTGCTGCCAAATTTGGTTTAAACCAGCAATTTGATTTAACAATTCTGAAAGGCAGTGGACAGAATGATGAACTCATGAGAAGTTAAAGAGCACATCGCTTAGACTTGGCTGGAGCTCCTCAGAATCTGAGGAAGGCAGTGGGTTAAAACCAGCAAAGAGAGGAATATGCTGATAAAAGATCCTTTACACAAAAGCACTTGATCTGCTGAGCTGAACACATTAATTAATAAGGTGTCAGACAAAGAGCATTAGCAGCAGCAGGACATGAAATTTAACCTACCCCCATGGGTTCTCTGATTTTTAGGGTTTCTTTTCTTTCTGCTGTATCAGTAATGATAGATATTTGTGTTTGCATTGAAGAGAAAGAGAATGGGGCTTGATAATAATTCCCAATTTCTGAATGGCAAGCACTCATCTAAAAGGGGCTCTCAAATGCCCTGCTTTTGGAATACTTAATTATTTAGACCTACAAACTTTAATATCCACAAAGGGTTTTGAAGATGAATGCTGCTTGGCAAGTGAAGCTCTCTATATATGTTAGAGAGCTGAGACAAAAATAGCAATTCCACTTCACAGAAGAATTCAGCATTCCAAAACTGAAGCTTCAAGCCAAATCTGAACAAACCTTTCCAACATTCTGGAAAAGAAGGTCTATTCAGATTTATTTCAATCTTATTTTAGGAAAACCAAAGTAAGCCAAAAGCCAACCACACACACAAACAATTTTGATTGCAATTTCATAGATAGCACAACAGAGGGAAGAATAGAATAGAATAGAATAGAATAGAATAGAATAGAATAGAATAGAATAGAATAGAATAGAATAGAATAGAATAGAATAGAATAGGTTGGAAAAGACCTTTGAGATCATCAAGTCCAAGATATCATCTAACATCATCTGATCAACTAAACCATGGCACCAAGCACCCCATCCAGTCTCTTCCTAAGCATCTCCAGTGATGGTTACTCCACCACCTCCCTGGGCAGCACATTCCAATGGCCAATCTCTCTTGCTGGGAAGAATTTCTTCCTAGCATCCAGCCTAAACCTCCCCTGGCACAGCTTGAGACTCCGTCCTCTTGTTCTGATGCTGCTTGCCTGGAAGAAGAGACCAACCTCTACCTGGCTACAACCTCCCTTCAGGGAGTTGTAGACAGCAAGAAGGTCTCCCCTGAGCCTCCTCTTCTCCAGGCTAAGCAACCCCAGCTCCCTCAGTCTCTCCTCACAGGGCTGTGTTCCAAACCCCTCCCCAGCTTTGTTGCCCTTCTCTGGACACCTTCCAGCAACTCAACATCTTTCCTAAACTGAGGGGCCCAGAACTGGACACAGGACTCAAGATGTGGCCTAACCAGTGCTGAGTACAGGGCACAATGACTTGCTTGCTCCTGCTGGCCACACTGTTCCTGATCCAGGCCAGGATGCCATTGGCCTTCTTGGCCACCTGGCACACTCATGTTCAGCCAGCTATCAACCAGTCGCCCCAGGTCCCTTCCTGCCTGGCTGCTCTCCAGCCACTCTGACCCCAGCCTGTAGCACTGCCTGGGGTTCTTGTGGCCAGTGTGTAGAACCCGGCACTTGGATGTGTTGCTGTGCAAAAAAACCCATATATATTAGAACTCTCTTATCTCTTGTATTCTGAATATGTTACCAAAAAAAAAAAAGATGCTTACCTATGGGGGGTTTGTTTGTTTGGTTAGAGTTGGTTTTGTTTTCTGGAGATTTGGCATACCTTTCCTGAACCTTTTACCCTTAATGAAATGGTCCATCAGCATAGCCAAAGGCAGTTCTAATAACATTGGACCTTTCTTAACAATTTACAAGAGAATTTAACCTTACAAACAAAGAGGGGTTGCCAACCATTACCATTTTAACTCAAGAGTTTTCTTCTTAGATTTAGGAAAGTTTCCAAACAATTTCAGATCTTGCAATTTTACTTATCCTGTCCCTGGGGACAGCTGAAGATATTATTGCACAACAGCACTAACCTTGGATTATTCTTACATTCACCTCAGTAGGTGAGTGCTGAAGTAAATGATACATTCCTGGGAAAAATGTAGCATTTTAGGTCATGTTTCATGACCTAAAAGAAATAGAGCTAAGCTGACTTCCTCTCTCAAATGTGTCAACAAGATTAATGCTGGAAAAGAGTGAAGAAGATTGAGAGGCTTTGCTTGTTAAGGCGATGTGTCTGGGAGTGCATGCAGGAAACAAGACACGATTCACATCATTACTTTTTTGATACAATGCCTCAGAACAAAACTGTAGTTTAGAATGGAAAAGCCAGTCTATCTGCAAAGCAGCACATCATCCATATCATCATTTTACACGCTGCTACGGTCTCTGTAGGCTTGTAGTGAAATCCTTGGAGTGTCATCGCATCGCTTTGGAACCAGTAATGGAACCATCACGCCGCCTCTGTGGATTCGCCGTGAAAGTGTTTTGCTATTGCAGCTTCATCTTGTAATGGCTTCATAATGGAATCCCCTTGGAGTGATATTGAAATCAGCTTGCCGTCATTAGCTCACATCGTAAATGGTACCATAATAGGGCCTCCATTAAAGACTTGCATTAAAATCTTATTGGAGTTGTTACTAGGTTATTGTCCCAACAAACTGACTGGGGATGGAGCTTGGAAAACTGCTGATCATGTTTCCTAGTTACTTTCCAGAATGACCTTTAGTATGTTTAATACACCATATTGAGTTGACTCTTTTTGCTGTTTCAGTTGCACTATCATTCATGTCGTTCTCCAGTGTACTTTAAAGGCAGTGCCATTTGTTAAAATAGCAGTGGGTGTCACTTTAAAAAGACGTGTATTTTTTAAGCCTTCTGACTGGAAGATGTTTCTTTTAAGAAATAGTATTTAAGATAACAATATTCAAGAAGTATATTTTTAAGCCAGCAGTACTGAAGGAGTATAAAAGAGGGTTTGAGTACTGCATAATTCCTTTTTATTTACGTGACTGGAATATGTGGCAGGTCAAATCCACTTCTGCTGAAAGAGAAGACAAAACCAATCCAGCAAGGACAACCCCAAAATACTGAGCTGTTTGGGTTTATGTTATGGTAGTTACAATCCTACTGTTATGTTCAAGAGACACCAAATCTCTTTGAACTCTGGAAGGCTTGAAAAGACCCTCCCAGTTTCAGTCCTGCTTTGTTTACTGGGATAAGCAACTAAGTAGCAGACTGAGAATGAACTGTCATTACAGATACAGCTAGCTAAGATACAACTATGGAGAGAGAACCTCACACTACCTACACTGCTGCTACTTAAATATAGATTTACTAAAGGTCAAAGTGAGATGTTTGCCCACATGCTTTACTTGTAATGTATGGATAGATATTCTAGCGCTTTCAGCCCTGGGAACAGAGGGTGGAAGATTAGGATTGCAGTTTTATTTGTAGTCCACGGTCAGGTATATTCAAAGCTGTGCTGCTGCCAGGCTAGATGGGCTGGTGTTAGGGCATTCCCCTCTCATACAGATTCATGTTTGACAGATCTGTGCATCTCCACTGGTACCAACAGAGCAGGCTTTCAGTGTCCAAGATGTCTCATGGCAGTCCTCCACTGGTGCATTCTTCAAGATGTGGGTTCACAGTTAACATTAATCAGAAACAAGGCACGTCCCAGAGGATCCAGCATCAGACCTGCTTGTGAGGATTAGTTGTGGCAAATTACTCGAGGGATAACTAACACATTTAAATTACTTTAGGTCTTAGTGGTTGTAGGGAAATCTCAGTTCTGTATATTGCTCTCTAGAAATACATAGAGTAACCTTCTGACTGCTAGAGGTAAAAGGAGGAAGACAGTGGAAGAAATCAGAGACGCCAGTGAGAAGGGCAATGAGCGCCTCATTATTCAAGTTTTGGTAACGCTTTACTGTAGGTGGAAATTAATTAATGCTAAATTACAACAGAACTCCTAAGGGATTTCGTATTACAACCCCATGAATACAGAGAGAATTCATCATAATTAATGGCATTACTGTAAAGCCCAGAGAAAAGAAGGGATTTTTGTTGTTGTTGCCTGTTGCATAGCTTTGCAATATTTGGTTCATTCCATTAGGGGCTTCATTTGATTAAAACATACACAGGCATCACACATAAAAATACACACACGCACATCCATACACACATGTATTTATGTGTACACATACATGAAGGAGGTGTCTTATTTGTATTTATATTTAGCTTTCACATTTCTCTAAATGCCAACTGTACCACCCAAAGGAGCACATCTTGTTATACACACACATTTCCTCGTCCCATCAACCAGTCCAAAAGTGATTCTAGCAAAAGCAAGTGTTACTAACACTTTTAGTTCTGTGTTAGAAAGGGGCCTGCTGGTAGTGTGAAATGACTGATCTTGAGTATGACAGGGTGAGAGAGCTTCTGAAACTTTTTGTCACACAGCCAGATCTGGAAATCTGGGGAGACAGAGAGGAAAATTCTTGCAGCTTGGAAAGAAATACCGGGAATCTACACCTCTATGATCTGGAGGTTTGAAGGAAGAAAAGAGGATTCATGTTTGTATCTGTCCAGCTTTAAGCACTTTGCAAGCCACACAATTGCATAATAATAGGGGTTGGAAGGGATCTCTGGAGATGATCAACTCCAGCCCCACTTCCAGAGCAGGTTCACCTAGAATAGATTGCCCAGTACAGCATCCAGACAGATTTGCATGGTTTGCATGGTTTAGTTGATTAGGTGGTGTTGGATGATAGATCGGACGCAATGATCTCGGAGGTCTCTTCCAACCTGGTCTGGTCTATCCTATCCTATCCTATCCTATCCTATCCTATCCTATCCTATCCTATCCTATCCTATCCTATCCTATCCTATCCTATCCTATCCTATCCTATTTTGAAAGTCCACAGACATGGAAGCTCCACCACTTCCCTGAGTAGTGCTCTGCCAGCCTCAAAGTAAAGAAGTTCTTCCTCATGTTTAGATGAAACTTCCTATGCCTTTTACCTCTTGTCTTGTCATTGGGCACCACTGAAAAAAAGAGTGGCCTCATCCTCCTGGCAAGTATTTGTAAGCATTGATAAGGTCCCCCTCAGTCTTTTCTTCTTTAGGCTAAAAAGCCCCAAGCCTTTCTTCATAAGAGAGATATTTTTGTCCTGTAATCATCTTTGTGGCCCTTTGCTGTACCCTCTCAAGCAGTTCTCCATCTGTCTAAAAACCATAGAATCATAGAATCAATAAGGTTGGAAGAGACCTCAAAGATCATCAAGCCCAACCTGTCACCACAGACCTCATGACTAAACCATGGCACCGAGTACCATGTCCAATCCCCTCTTGAATATCTCCAGGGATGGGTACTCCGCCACCTCCCTGGGCAGCCCATTGCAATGGCTGAGGACTCTCTCAGTGAAGAACTTTCTTCTCACCTCCAGCCTAAATATAATAATACTATACTATACTATACTAATGATATGATATGATATGATATATGATATGTTATATATATAAACTATAATATAATAATAATAATAGAACTGACAAACATGCAACTTAGAGTCTATATGCAATCCAGGTCTGTCTTAGAGCTACTTTGTGATTATTTTCCCAGAGAGTAGTTTTCAATTGCCCTTAAAAAAGAATTTTATATATATATATATATAAATCAGAAAATCCAACATTTTATTTCCTAATGACCACCTCTCTTTAATTTTATCTTCCCTTTCCCCTACTTTGTCAAGGTACTGTATAGCCTAGGCTTTGTGGAACAGCCTCATCCAGTTCTCATTTCCTATATGATTATTTTTTTTTTTACTGCTTCATGATAACAAGGCTGATCTGAAGCAAATTGAGTCATTTAAATAGTGATTATTAAAATGATTTCAACAGGGACAAAATGAGTTACAGCAATTTATCAGATTTGTAACATGAAATAAATTATTTCACCTGAGCCTTGATTGGAATTAAAACCCAAAAAAATTTGCATCATTCTGGCATGGCAGAATATTAATTCCAGTTTTAGCTTCTGTATTTCCATTTGTATTCTTTACCAAGCACTGGATTCAACAGTTGCTTCTCAAGAAAGAGACCCAGTTGTGTGATGCTTGGGCACAATGCAAGGAGTCAAACTGATGAGGGTACAAGCTCAAGCTCCCTTGGGGTACTTAGCTCATCAGCTAATAAAGAGGTAAAGGAGATTAAAAAGCTCGCTTGTTAATTCTGTTGGCTAATTAACATTTAGCAAAAAATTCTGTTCCCAAAGGCAGATACAGCAATGATTAATTTTCATATTTTGATTAAGTCAATGATATGATGTATTTTCTCATTATACATAGTAATATTCAGCCAGGCTTCATGGTAGCTCCAGGCTAAGGTCAGAGACCGGTTACCTCAACATGGATAACACTTGTAACCCGTATTTAGACTAACACATCCTGATTACCATTCTCC
The DNA here is from genome assembly GCA_033816785.1 of Picus viridis. Lineage (NCBI taxonomy): Eukaryota > Metazoa > Chordata > Aves > Piciformes > Picidae > Picus > Picus viridis. The sequence continues at coordinate 12,474,290 of CM066571.1, forward strand.
AGTTGAAATTTAAGACATTTGTATTGCCAGAAATAGTAAATGTTTGCCTTTAGATGTTGGTTTGAAGCCATCTGAGCTTCCTTTGCAGTGCACATGAGTTTTTCATTGACCAACGATGAGATTATAACAAGACCGTGCCAGAACTTTTTGGTTTGTTTTGTTTTAATGACACGAGACTTGAGTCTGTAATTTCTGCAATGTCTGTGATAATTCTGGACACTCTCTTCCTTAGGTCTCTGGGTTGAAAAGTGCACAATTAAAAACAAAAGATCCTTGGTCTTTCATTTCTTCTTGCTTGAGAGCCCCAGGCTGGTCACAACTGCCATTATCTCATCAACCACGAGATTATTTTCAATATTTTAGCTGGTAGGACCAGCTTAAGATTTTCTTAGCCTGTAGAAAGATTTTAATGCAGCAGAACATAGTGGCAGCTGCTGCTACTGCCTCAAGCTACAATTGCTTTAGCCCTAAGAAAGTCTTCTTTGCATGTTAAATATGCAACATAAGTGCCAAGTTATCTTCAGCCCTTAACGAGGTTTTGGATTTTTCTCTGTTTATTGTAGTGCAGTATAACTCTCCACACAAGGCAATTTAAGCAAGGCAGAGCTATGAATGGTATCTAGCCAAACTGATGAACTTCCATCATGCAAATGAGAATACTTAATTAAGAGCCAATGGTCAAAATTTCCATAATGATGTAGCCAGATGAAATGTGTTCCAGGTTCCCACAGGAATCTACACAGTTTGCCTTGCTTTAAAGTTGGTTATAGGAAAGCACCTTATATGAAGCTATTTCTAGCAGTAGGGCTAGGGAGAATAATTTCTGTTTTCTTGGATTTTACTAAGTGTAGGCCTTTAAATGTTAGCTGGTTTCTCTCCCTGAGATCTGCAACAAAATTAATGACATGTCAATATCATTGTACGATACAAATGACTAAAAGGATTCATCAAAGCTGTTTATGCATTATATAACATTTTCAAATGGTCTAATGTGGCAACTGGAACAGAGTATCTTTGTGCTTCTCTTTTTTAAACTATAGATTATTCCTCAGAATTAGCTGTTTTTGGTTATTGTATCCAGCAAAGGTTATCAAAACAAACTATAAACGAGGAGGCCGTAAATGAATGTGTCAAAATGGAAAGATCATGCCAGAGAGCTAACATCATGATTTAGTGAACAGAAAAAAAATGACTATGACCACATGCAATATGAAATCTCTTCCAGATGCACCACTCTTCATTAATTGTAATGATCTGAATCATTTGAAGCTGTGATGTAGACCATTAAGAGATTTTATGGAGCTCCTCCAGGTCAGCGTAGCAGTGAGCACTTTATATTATCCCACAGTTAAGAAACATGTGTGTGGAATCATACACCTAAAAATAATGTTGAACACCTATTAGAGTTCTGTGTTGCAGTTGTTCATTCATACAAACACAGATTTTACACAGCACCACCCATGAGGTCATTCAACCACTCCCCAACAGTCAATGTGACTGTTATAGAAGGGTTTAGATTGGAAGGGACTTTTAAAGGTCATTCAGTTGTAATCTCTCTGTCCCAAGCAAGTGCATTTTCCACTAGATCAGGTTTCCCAAAGCCCCATCCAACCTGACCTTGAACACTTGCAGTGATGAGGGGCATCCGTAACTTACCACCACTCTCACTGCTCAATCTAAATCTAACTTCTTTCAGTTGAAAACCATTGCCCTATATAGGCTGCACTTGAAATGAATGTTTTTAGCATACAAAGGCATGAGGAAGAGCTATATTTCTATGTATTTATGCTGAAGCTGTAGAACTCTAACAATATACATCTCAATTTTTACCAGAGTGCTTGCCAAGGTTTTCTCTGTCATTGGCTGCATCACTAATGTAGTGTTTACTAATAGCTCTATAGAGGAAGAGTATTTCCATAGCAACAAATGAACAATACTGGAGATATTAATCATTTCTACATTATCTGTGTACAGTTTGCTGTAAAGCAACATTTTGTAGTTTGATAATTGCTAGACTGGAGTTTGATTGTACATTATGAGACAATTAGCATAAACACTTAAGAAGATGAAGGATGCCTATTGAAAAGGGGAGAAAACTGAAGAAAAAGTGGTACTGTATTGCAAATATTACTATAAGAATCAGCAGGAAGAACTAACTTTAACATCAGTGACTGCCTCTGGTATTAGCCATCTGCTATAGATTCATCCATGGAAGGAGTTTTTTCCTAATGGAAATATGCAGCCGCCTAGTTTTTTACAGTGGAAAAGAAAAACCAAACCAAACAAATCAAACCAACAAACAAGCAAACAAACAAACAAGCAAAAACCAAACAGTAGCTGTTCATCTTGGTGAACTCTTTCTGTATTAGGGCGCCTGAAGGCACAGAACCATCAATCAGACTATATATGGAGGCATACAATATATGGTGCTCACAGGAGCACCTCTCCCATGTGGACAGACTGAGAGAGTTGGGGCTGTTCGGTCTGGAGAAGAGAAGGCTCCAAGGAGAGCATATTGTAGCCTTCCAGTATCTTAAGGGGGCCTACAGGAAAGCTAGTGAGGCGTTCAAGAGGGGACTGGATGTGGCACTTGGTGCCATGCTCTAGTCGTGAGGTTTGTGGTTACAGGTTGGACTCGATGATCTTCGAGGTCTCCTCCAACCTTAGTAATACTGTGATAATGTGATACTGTGATACCATGATACTGTGATACCTTTTAGAGTGTCAAGTAATTACAGGACTAGGGGGAGTGGAAAAAAAGGAGAAATGGGTAGATTGAGATTGGGTGTTAGGAAGAAGTTGTTCCCCATGAGGGTGGTGAGACACTGGCACAGGTTGCCCAGGGAGGTGGTGGAAGCCTCATCCCTGGAGGTTTTTTGCAGCCAGGCTGGATGTGGCTGTGAGCAACCTGGTCTGGTGTCTAGGGAAGGGACTGCATAAAAAGGTAGTGTTTACAAATTTGGCAAGAAGAATGCAACCAATGTTAACAAAAGCCCTCTGGGTGCAGAGTCTTGGGAGCGGATGCCGTAGATTTGTACGACAGCTCTCATCCCCTTCATAATGGTGTGAAACCACAGCTACTCTGTTGTGATCAAGAATATGCCATGATTCAGGAAGCGAAACCTGGGCCACATATTTTATTTTTATTCTCATCAGCACTGTTTATTAAAAATAGGGCATTGGAGCATAACACAGAAGAGCAGCATATTGTTCGAATGCAGCTGCTAAGTAATCAGAGCCTCATTGTCTGAACCACGCTTGAAGACTTCATGTGTATGTAGAAAACAAGTGTGACATGTTCAAAATGGAAGAGTTTTGCAATAAATATCCTGCCTGGGTTGGTGTTTTTTGCCCTTTTTTATTTTTTTAAAGTTAATTAAAAGCCAGCCCCTGATTGAGCTAATGATGAGAACTTAATAATGAGACCAGTTGAAATCTATAAGGACTTCAGTGATTGTAATAAGCTTTGCCAATGACCAGAATAATGCTGTCTACAACTACCAGGAGGGAGGCTGTAGCCAGGAGGCGGTTGATCTCTTCTCCCAGGCAACCAGCAACAGAACAAGAGGACACAGTCTCAAGCTGTGCCAGGAGAAGTTTAGGCTGGAGGTGAGGAAAAAGTTCTTCACTGAGAGAGTCGTTCACCATTGGAATGTGCTGCCCAGGGAGGTGGTGGAGTCACCAGCCCTGGAGGTGTTCAAGAGGGGATTGGACGTGGCACTTGGTGCCATGGTTTAGTCATGAGGTGTTAGGTGACAGGTTGGACTTGATGACCTTTGAGGTCTCTTCCGACCTTGGTGATTCGGTGATTCTGTGAAATCTCATGTAGCAAAGTTAGAGCAGTTTTCCAGGTGCAAGTTAACCCCACTCAGCCTTTCTACTCATCAAATCACCCTCTTAGCGTTTTTGATCTATTTCTTTTTGAAACTGCTTTGAAAAGACAAAAGCACAAAATCAACTGTGTCCTTTGAAAGTTAATTTATGCTTTTTTAATTTATCTTCAGGGCTTTGTCTGGATTCCAGAATTCTGTTCTCCCTTCTCCTGCTCTCGCTGTGATACGAATAGAAGGGCTGCAACTATTCTCATCCTTGACACATTCATTTATATCTCACCAATTCCCTGAAGTTTTAGTAATTCCCAAGGTTATATTACCTGTACCTTCATACCTGATGCCATTACAATTTGCTATTCACATTTAGCCTTGCATCAAATCACTTTTTCTTTACTGTTATTTTCCTCTTTTTTTTTTTTCTTTTTTGCTCTTTTCTCTGTTTCCTTTTTTCCTTTTCCTTTTCCTTTTCCTTTTCCTTTTCCTTTTTCCTTTTCCTTTTCCTTTTCCTTTTCCTTTTTTTTCCTTTTTTTTCTTTTCCTTTCCCTTTTCTTTTCTCTTTTCTCTCTTTCTCTTTCTCTTTCTCTTTCTCTTTCTCCTCTCTTTCTCTTTCTCTTTCTCTTTCTCTTTCTCTTTTCTCTTTCTCTTTCTCTTTCTCTTTCTCTTTCTCTTTCTCTCTCTCTCTCTCTCTCTTTCTCTTTCTCTCTCTTTTTTTCTTTTTCTTTTTCTTTTTCTTTTTTCTTTTTCTTTTTCTTTTTCCTTTTCTTTTTTCTTTTTCTTTTTCTTTTTCTTTTTCTTTTTCTTTTTCTTTTTTTTTTTCTTTTTCTTTTTTCTTTTTCTTTTTCTTTTTTCTTTTTCTTTTTCTTTTTCTCTTTCTTTCTCTTTCTCTTCTTTTTCCTTTTTCTTTTCCTTTTTATTTTTCTCATTCTTTTTCTTTTTTTTTTTTTTCTTTTTCTTTTCTTTTTCTTTTTCTTTTTCTTTTTCTTTTTCTTTTTCTTTTTCTTTTTCTTTTTCTTTTTCTTTTCTTTTTCTTTTTTTTTTCTTTTTCTTTTTCTTTTTCTTTTTCTTTTTCTTTTTCTTTTTCTTTTTTTTTTTTTTCTTTTTCTTTTTCTTTTTCTTTTTCTTTTCTTTTTCTTTCTCTTTCTCTTTCTCTTTCTTTCTCTTTCTCTTCTTTTTCCTTTTTCTTTTCCTTTTTCTTTCTTTTTCTCATTCTTTTTCTTTTTTTTTCTTTTTCTTTTTCTTTTTCTTTTTCTTTTTCTTTTTCTTTTTCTTTTTCTTTTTCTTTTTCTTTTTCTTTTTCTTTTTCTTTTTCTTTTTCTTTTTCTTTTTCTTTTTCTTTCTCTTTCTCTTTCTTTTTCACTTTCTTTTTCTTTTTCTTTTTCTTTCTCTTTTTATTTTTATCTTTATTTTCCTCCTCCCTTTCCTTTTCTTTTTCATTCTCTTTTTCTTCTTAGTTTCCTTTTCCTTTTATTTCCTTTTTTTCCTCTTTCATGTTGCCTCCTTATTACTTATTGACATTTTATGATGGTGATGATGAACTAAAGCTTTCTGAACCATCCATCTGTCCTTATATTTTCCTAAGTACTTTCTCCCTGTCTGTGCAAAAACCTTCCTTTCTCTGTCACTTTAGAAAATCAATATTTAAGTGATTATGAGAAGGCATCAGTCAGCTGCAGACACACCTGAAGCCTGTATTTCATGTGCATTTCCACAGCTTTCTGAAGAAAAATTTATTTTAGTTTACTGGTAGAAAATCTCAAAATCTCAGTGGAAGCATCTTAAAGGGGGTTGGGAAAGTAGGCATAATATTCTTAAACTAAATTGATGAGAAGAGCTTAAAGAATCTGCAGTTGAATCATCTAGAAATTGCTGACTGTTGGCAGAAATCTGTGTTATTACAAACATACAAGATTTTCATTCTCTGTACAAATATTGCAATACCTTTTATACCATATTTTTTCCTGGCCAGCACCAAAACTTATGAAGAAAAACAGTACTTCCAGTCCATTTCTTTTCCTCCTGATGTGGGTTCTGGTTGACAGCTGGCTGAACATGAGCCAGCAGTGTGCCCAGGCAGCCAAGAAGGCCAATGGCATGCGGGCCTGCATGAGGAATAGTGTGGCCAGCAGGAGCAGGAAGTCATTCTGCCCCTGTACTCAGCACTGGTTAGGCCACACCTTGAGTACTGTGTTCAGTTCTGTGCCCCTCAGTTTAGGAAAGATGTTGACTTGCTGGAATGTGTCCAGAGAAGTGCAATAAAGCTGGGGAGGGGTTTGGAACACAGTCCTGTGAGGAGAGGCTGAGGGAGCTGGGGTTGCTTAGCCTGGAGAAGAGGAGGCTCAGGGAGACCTTATTGCTCTCTACAACTACCTGAAAGGTGGCTGTAGCCAGGAAGAGGTTGGTCTCTTCTCCTGGGCAACCAACACCAGAACAAGAGGACACAGTCTCAAGCTGCACCAGGGGAGGTTTAGGCTGGATGTTAGGAAGAAATTCTTCCCAGCAAGAGAGATTGACCATTGGAACGTGCTTCCCAGGGAGGTGGTGGAGTCACCATCATGGGAGGTGTTTAGGAAGAGATTGGATGGGGCACTTGGTGCCATGGTTTAGCTGATTAGATGGTGTTGGGTGACAGGTTGGACTTGATGTTCTCAAAGCTCTTTTCCAACCTGGTTAATTCTATTCTATTCTATTCTATGACTATAAACATTCCTGCTGTTACAAATATTCACAGCAGAATAAGTGTTGTTGCTGACTCAGTCAATCTGGCATTTCACTTGTGCATCTCTGTGAAAGTACAAACAACTTCTCTAGCCACTCATTGCTCTGTTAGTGCACAGAATAATTCTCTAGTCCCAGTCATTCAAGGTCTTTTAGAAGTCCTGTTGAGCTGACAATGCTTCATGATCTGTTTGTTTCCCCTCTTGGATCTAAATATTTTTATTATTGCTCTTTAGAGAAATTGCTGCTGGGTTTTGCTGTTGTTGTTCTTGTTTTATAGTGACACTGAATTTCAAATGAAAATAGACTTCATTATTTATTCATAGGATTTGATTCACCCTGATTGTTACTGTGTTTTCGATGTTGACAGTTGTTGGTGAATTGTGTGGAAAGCCAGAGGGCATTTATTTGACCATGGAATGCCATAAATAATAAACTGATGTTGTCTTGTCTTTAGTTGGGGCTTTTTCATCTTCAAAACAAGAAACTGAAGTTAAAGGAACTAAACGCCCAGGTACACTTCATCTCTTGCTATGCCACCTGTACTGTACAAATATTGAATGTTACTAGGAGAGGTTGGATGCTCCCTGGAAATGAGATGCAGAAATTACAAAAAGCAGGTTGATATCAAGAATTTTCACTTAATTAAGTCTCTTTTGTCTTATTTTTAGTGATGCATGGACAAGAAGCTTGGGTACTAAATGCAGAGATTTAATAATCATGTACAAGAGAACCAAAAACCTTAAAAGCCAAGGAAAATAACAGTCTGTGTATTGAACTTTACTATTTAAGCAAAAAGAAGGATTATTTCTGGCAGAACCAACTACAAGTAAAGTGTGACTTTAAACCACATTTTTGTGATGGAAATGAGTAAGGAAAAAATGTAAGGGCCAGGATATAACTCTTGGATTGTAGTCACAGAGTATGTTGTTCACCAATACAACCACACAGGAATATGGTTAAATAATAGAGCTGAATGTTAATAAAACTACAGCTGAATTTAAATTGTGTCTCAGAACTCTTCCCTAGATTGGAACTATCCAGTCTGTATCTGTCATGAGCCAAAGCTGCTCATGTCAGTTAAACCAAAGCTGGTTTTGAATTATTAATGGCATGTACTTAACAAGCAATCAGTAAACTGCACATCCAGAATCAATGTTCTACAGCAGATAAAGCACAATGCTAGGCATACACACACTGTTATTAAACACTTATGAATTTCTAGTTGCCCTTCTTAGCTGATTGGAAAGCCAATCAGATCCTGGGCTGCATCAGGAGAACTGTGACCAGCAGGTCAAGGGAGGTGATTCTCCCCCTCTACTCAGCTCTGGTGAGACCCCATCTGGAGTACTGCATCCAGTTCTGGAGCCCCTATTACAGGAGGGATGTGGACGTGCTGGAGCGTGTCCAGAGAAGGGCCACGAGGATGATCAGAGGGCTGGAGCACCTCTCCTATGAGGACAGACTGAAGGAGTTGGGGGCTGTTCAGTCTGGAGAAGAGAAGGCTCCGAGGTGACCTCATTGTGGCCTTCCAGTATCTGAAGGGGGCCTACAGGAAGGCTGGGGAGGGACTTCTCAGGCTATCAGGTAGTGATAGGACTAGGGGGAACGGAATGAAGCTGGAAATGGGGAGATTCAGGCTGGATGTGAGGAAGAAGTTCTT